>JAZKJV010010094.1:0-295686 GCA_037367405.1 Ottelia alismoides
TGATCCAGCGTGATGTGAAGAGCGGAGTATCAATCTATTGGAGTGGTACAATTATCGACGCCGATACACAGCGCTGCCTCGTCTGCCACCACAACCGCTGCAGAAGACGAGGAGTCGTGCGAGGTCGCTTCAGATTCCACAGGGACCTCGATGGTCACACCTCCACCGTCGGCACAGGCAGCCAACTCCGAGGAGTCCACTTTTTCGGAGAACCACCGTCGGCGGCGGTGGCAGCGTCAAGAACCGAACAAAGATCTGGAACAAAGTGCGACCAATCAAAAGCGTCAACAGCGTAAGGGGCAAGGAATAGGGGTTGCAATAATCCCAGTAGAGCGATGGTAATCCTGGGTCAGACACCGTCACTGATCCATTTGCCAGAATTTTCCTAACAACCCCAACTCCTCTAAGGAAAGGGCCCTGAACCTCCACTCTTCTTGATAGAAACGGACCCCTTTAAGCTCCACATTGTCCACAACCTTGGAGGTGAGAGACACCTCCCCGCCATCAGCCAATGCAGGAGGCCTCCATAAATGTTGTTTCTACCTCGTGGTTTTAACAAATGATGCGCCTGAGCGGCTAAAAGACTCCGCATCGCGCATTTATTTGCTCCCAGCAAAACAACATCCCCCTAATAGTTGCTTCCTAAGTTCAACAGAACTCCATCCCAAATCGATTCAGCGTCAAATTCAATTTTGTCCACGAGCCAATCAACAATGTGTTACATGCGGCGTCGCCCACATTTCCTGCCACAACATCCACGTACAAGATCGTCGCATCCCTGTCAAGGCTTGATCACAGGATCTATGCACACCAGTTTTAACATCGCAATTGAAGCGACCTAGATCCGGGCAAGATGCACGACGATGACCAAGATTCCCACAGCCAAAGCATCGTGGTGGTTGAAAGCACTCCGATGCGACATGACCCGCAACCCCGCATCTGAAACATTTTCGCCCACGCCTGCGATGGAGAAACCTGAACCTACCCCTCCACCTTCTCCTTAGGTACAGGTTCCCTACATCAGCCACCCTCCACCATAGGCGAAGTCCCTCCTTGACCTGGCGGAAAACACCCTCCTTCCGGTAGCCGCCCCATTACTCCATCACTTCCCTAGAAAAAAATTGACGAAACAAAATTTTGAAATGAAATGTCCTATTGTACGTATAGGGTCAATAAGGACTATACTTCTTGTGGCAGCTAATAAGGGCATGGGCCTATTTTTCAACTAGATGTGAAAAATGTGTTTCTATATGGCGATCTTGTTGAGGAAGCGTACATGATGCAGCCATGGCCTCAAATTTCAGCGAAATTCGGTCGAAAGTTCTGTCGAAATCAAAATTCGAGCGAAATGATCGAAATGACCGAAATAATGGGGATCCTAGTACAAAAAATGATCGAAATGATCAAAATTCTGGTCGAAATTCCACGGAAATTCCATCGAAATTTCTGTTTTGGTCATAACGAAATGGTGATCGAAACCGATATTTAGGCCTTGGATGTAGCCTCCGGGTTATGAAGTCGAGGGGGAATGTGTATGTCGACTTCACCAGGCCATATATGGCCTAAAACAAAGCCCAACAGCATGGTTCGATAGACTTACTGCAGAGGTTAGCACTATGGGCTTCCAGAGAACAACCTCTGACTACTCTGTATTTGTCAGAAGACAAACAACTAGTACTGTTAGTTCTTGCAGTCTATGTGGATGATATGGTTATCACAGGTGATGATTATAAAGAGATACTAGAGACCAAGGCCTTCCTCCATAGGGTATTTTTTACCAAGGACCTTGGTCCGCTACAAAATTTCTTGGGTATAGAAGTACTACGTACTTATAGAGAGGTCCTTCATCTCTCACGGAGGAAATATTGTCTGGACATTCTTACTGAAGTTGGATTACTTGGATGCAAGCCCGCAGGTATTCCTACAAATCCTACGAAACATTTACACATCCTCTGATCTTGTCTTCGAAGATGTTACTCGATACAGACGCTAGTTGGCAAACTTCTTTACCTTACTGTCACCAGACTAGATATTTCTTATGCAGTGAATAGAGCTAGCCAACACATGGAGCAACCTTATTACAGTTACTGGCAGGATGTTCTTCATATTATACGATATTTGAAGGAATCACCAGGGTGTGGCCTCTTATATGGGGCAAATGGGTACACCGATGTTATTGCGTATGTTGATGTTGACTATGCAAGCTCACCAGAGGATCGGGCTCCACCACAGGTCATGCTATGATGGTTGGAGGAAATCTTGTTGCTTGGAGAAGCAAGAAGCAGACTATTGTATCTAGATCTAGTGCATAAGCAGAGTACATGACTTAGCTCAATCCACTTGTGAGATCACGTGGCTACTAACTTTTCTGCAAGAACTCGGTATTATTTCTCTACTCCTATTCCACTATACTGTAACACAAATTTGCTACATATATTGCCACGAATCATGTTTCCATGGCGATACCAAGCATATAGAGGTTGACTGCCATTTTATTCGTGATGCTGTCAGGATTGAAAGGATTACTACTCCTCACATCACCACAGATCTTCATCTTGCAAATGTATTCGCAAAGGCACTACCCAAGAAGCGACTTTCCTGAAATGTTTCCAAGTTGAGCATGACTAATAAATATGCTCCAACTTGAAGGGGGAGTGTTAGTAGTATATTCTATAAGCTCGTAATTATTATTCTTGTAACCCTACTAAGGGCATTTAGGTATTTTCTCTTTGAGCTCTCTAGGATTTTGTTTTGTATAAGGACCCTAGACCTCTTGAATAAAGCACGCTCTTTCATCCTTTCATTCTTTTCAACATGATTATGAAATGTTTGATGAGGCCAAAGAGAAAGAACAAGAAGAAATTTTAGTTCTACAATCCAAATGGTCCGATAAATTTTATCAGTATTCCTACTTAATGCAACAAATGGAAAATTGAAATGCAAGCTGAATCGGTAACAAGAAGAATATTGAAATAAATCTAACACCGTAAATAATTCTAAAAATTAAATAATAAAATCCACAAGCTCAAAATCAATGAAATTGCCTTTTTCTACATAAAAACCCAGCAATGACTCAGCAACCTCTTGCAAAAAAGGGTGCTGTGAGGTTTTACGTGACAGGACCAAAGGAGATCTGACCCTTGTTCGAAAGACCGTACCTAAGAGAAGCTCCATGCACATGCAGACCCTTCCAATAGGAGAGATTAATAACAGAATATCCAGACTCAACCAAACATATGCTTCATGCCAAATATTTCATGATACTGAGCTTTCTATAATCAGAAGTGCCAGACTAAAAGCATGTTCCAGTTACTATGGATAATAAAATAATAGAAATACGGAAAAAAATGGTCAGTAAAATAAATTTTTTATTCCACAAGTACCTGATCAATTTTGTGACCAGCACGATGAAATGCCTTCATGATATCATTTATCATGTTTATGTTTCCTGTGTTCATAAATGATAAAGCAAACTTTTTAAAGCACTGCCTGATATATGCTCCGTGTTGTCCTGGTTCAAGGTGTCAAGGACTCAGCATTGTCAGAAACGTCAAGACAACCACTATAAATATAAGATATATAATCAGCCAGCTACCTTCATTACAACATAGGCATCCTTGAGAAGCCGTGCACCAACCAATATAATCAGTATTTTCTCATGAAGAGACCTGCAAACTGTTCTTTTGTTGTATCTCAACATGTTGTAAACAGAAAATGCCTCGGAGGAGGCACCAAGACCGAGCAAGCTCATCAATCAGGGAAGTACAAAGTTCCTGGTAGTCAAGAAAATGTTTCATTAACACTACGAAAATCATACTGATTTCAATTTGACTGTAGATTTCAAACAAAAGCTGTGACATAATTCCACTTATATTTAACAATTACAAATCTCCCATATTATAGCATGCATGGATGTTAACCCCCCCCCCCCCCCAACCCACCCAAACCCCGCACACAAACACAGCAGCATCCTTTCATGCACCAGACTTGTATCCAAGCATACATAAGCTGTGCTCACTTGTACACAAAGGTGGAGCGATCTTATGAGATGCCTATTCTTTAGAAGTTGAGAACCATGATAACCACTAGATCTCTCACCCTCTCGAAAAAGGGGATCTCCCAAGCTAATTCCTATATAATCTAATACAAAGCGATCCTGAAAAAAATTTATGGAATGACTTCTTTGTGAATAAAAATGTTACCAAACAAGCCACATTTCATATCTAGGATTAAGCTCTTGTAACACAAGAACTCAAGTAAGATTGATTTACACTATAGTCGTCTTAAAATTGTTTTTCTGGTCATTATTGACTACCATATCAATACATTTCCTGTCATTCTAATTTTAAAGATGAAACAGGACCACATAACAATAAGAAAAACAGCTATATGACTTGTGTACCTCGTCCAGTATGTGCCCTTTGTTGTGCATGTCCTCTATTGTTTTGTATGCAAGATGATGCAGCTTTTCTCTGCAGAAGTACTTTATGAGGATCTGAAATGTGTTGGAATCCGGTGTGATTGCTAATTCGTCCATCTTCTTCAACAACCGCATCACATTTTCCATTTCCCCATTATTGCAGTAAGCTCTCAGAAGTGTATTTAACATTACAAGGTCATATTTTTCAAATTTTGATTCAAAATCTAGAGCTAGTTGCTTTGCTTGTTTCAACAAACATTTCGACAAAATGCAGATCATCATGATGCTATAGCAATAACCATCTGCATTAGAGAGTGACAATCATAAGAGCGCATACAAACTCTGAACAGTTAATAAATTGTCACATTCCTATTCACATCAAAAACAATAAATTTAGCAGAGTTTAGTCTCACCAGATTTTATATTTTTTATCTTTATCTCATCAAAGACTGCTTGAGCTTCACTAATCTGGCCAGCTTTTGCAAGGCTATCCATCAGAAGACAATATGGCATCTGCAATTTAATTTTAGGTTAGTATTTTCCTACAAGCAATTTTGATCAAACTATGGAAAAAGATCACCTTTAGCACCTCTACAACAAACAAAAATTTAGTTTCTAAGGTGTTTTTTCAACGAGACGGGTGAGATTAGTTGTTATAGGTGTTGGGTTCCATGGCATTCATCTGAATAGTGTAAGGATTGCATTCGTTGTTTTCAATCTGGCAGGTCAGGCCATCGGAGGGGCAGCATGATTGAAGCAAGTAGAATGGAGGTGGCAAACTTCGTTGGAGAGGATGTGTGAGACCTTGACACTTAAATATGAGTTAAAATACAAAATACGGTATGGATATAGGACGCACATACAAATCAGGTCTCTAAACAGTTCGAGGTATGGTTTTCGATCAAACTCTCATACATTTTCGTTGACAAGCACGCTGCGTTCAACCAAGCTAGCTTTCTTTCCAACTTCTCAACCATGGAAGGACATCGATATCGGTATCGATATCGGTACCATGTCGATACTGATATATCGTCGATATATCGGCGATATATCGACGCCATATCGCCGACATCGGGATTCAGCTCGCCTTTTTGTGTGTCGAATACCCAATATCGGAACATATCAGCGATATATCGGGTGACCTGTCGATACCGATATATCGCCGATAAGATCGGGATACGGCCTTCCATGTTCTCAACTACATACAGCAATCCCCCTGGCTTAATCTCCAGCAGAACAAAGGCAGATCAAGATAGTTAAGAGGCAAACTTCGTCGTGCAGTTCCCAGTATAACGTCACAAGTCGTTATCTCCTACGACGATTGGTTAAATGGGACAAAAGTAGATTTTGCCCCATTTGTCCTCAAACCTGACAGCTGTCCAACATATGGTCCAAACACTACTCTAACCGCCATGCATTCTTCCACCCCTCCCTCAAAAAGATCATATTATCAGAGTACTGAAGAATATGGATCTAGAAATCCTCCCCTGAATAACCACGAAAAGACCCAACTTCTTTTTGCCAGCCCAAACATAATCGTCAATGCATCTGCAGCCAGAACAAACAACAAAGGAACCAAGGGGTATCCCTGCTTCACCCCTCTTCACGGCTAGAACAAACATCTACAAATCCCCTTCGACACAAGGAGGCCCAAATAAAAGTCCAATCATGTAGTCATATGCATATGCAAAATCTACTTTCCACAGAAACATGTGCTCCCTCGCCTCTCCCCAGTCCGAGACAATTTCTGATGCCAAAAAAATCACCAAACAACTGACGACAAAGAATTAACGATGTCTGAGCAGGCAAGATAAGCTCGTCAAGCACTCCCCTAAGTCGTTTAACCAAGACCTTGGCTACAATGAGAGAAACCGCATTGGAAAGCGTTATAAGCATGAAATCCTCCACTCGTTTCACATCCTCCTTGGAAAGTAAGAAAATCAAGGATTTATCCAGCCTCCCAGTGCCCCGATTTTCTCCTTTGAATTATGTAACCCAATCCATGACATCTTTTTCAACCACATCCCAGAACTCTATGTAGAAGCATACGGGAAAACCTTCCGCGCCTTGACAACCTTCTACGTTAAGATCAAAGACTGTCATGCACACCTCTTCCCTAGTGAACTACGCTATAAGCATCCCTACCTGCCTCTGCTGCAAAGAACGTACTCCCCTCCCAAGCCTTCGAGCTCCATAAGACGACGACCTCCCACTAAACTCCCGAAAATGAGTCACCACTGCCGCCACTATTTTGTCGTCACCTTGCACTCTCTCCTTCCCCCCAACTAAAGATCATGCATGATGTTTCTTCTTTTCCCTCCCACTTGCCATGGCATCAAAGAATTATGTGTTTGCATCTCCTTCTCTAACCCACTTTTTCTTCGATTTTTATTGCCATTGTACCTCTTTTTTCAAATCTTCACATACCACAATCTTATGTTGCTCAGATCTGGCATGCAACTCTTCATGCTGATAATCCGTGCATTCTCCATCTTATCTAACCGAGCTATCTCCGCTTCCGCCTCAACATGCTTTTCAACAAGACTCAAATTCTTCTTGTATATTTTACGCATCTCTCAATCTGTAGATCTTTTGTACCAGCCTTTGCGTTGACGATACCTTTAATTGCAACGATGCTCAAAACTCAGCAACTAGCTCCTTAAATCCATCTTCCAGCTTCCAGGCTCCTTCAAACCTGAAGAAAGATCAAGGAAACATACCCTTACTTGACTCCCAAGATATCGACGTATGATCTGATCTTGTCCTCGGAAGATCCCTCATCGAAGACAAGGGAAACAATTCTAGCATCTGCACCAATGCCAGAAGTGATCCAGACACGATATGGATGAACTGCTCCGCCACGTATACCGACAGTTCGATGCATCTAACACTTCTAGCTACAATTCTCCGAGAGATCCAAAACCTCTCTAGATCGTGGATCCTGCCCTGCTCTGCCCTCATGCCTGTGAGAGACAAACATTGTGACAATGAAGTCCCCACCCCACGAGCTACGGGATTCCTGGATAATCTCCCCCGACGGATCTCAATTCCTCTTACACCTCCGAACCAGATTGACCTCCGGACAGTCCGTGCACCAAACTCAGCACCATCCTCCCTGCATCTGACCTTCGCTCCAAAACCAATGTCATAAAACCGCTACCCACTTTTCATTTACTAACAAGAACAAATCTCCATCCTAAGACAAGGCCACACCACCAGACTTCCAACCGTTGGTCATGACATAAACATTGAAAGTATGTGACCCCCTAATGACCACACCATCAACACTTCCAACAGTAAGGTCATCTTCTGCCCGAACAACTCCAACATCGATCGAACTGGGCATCTCCAACCATGGCCTCAAATTTATGCGAAATTCGATCGAATTTTGATTTCGACATGTTATCGAAATTCGGCCGAAATGGCCAAAATGATGAAATATGGGGGGACTAGTACAAAAAATGACTGAAATGATTGAAATTTCGATCGAATTTCGACCGAAATTTCGTTTTGGTCGGTAACCGAAATGGTGGCCGAAACCGACATTTAAGGCCCTTGTCTCCAGCATGTCCCCATTAGCGCATATCGATGCCACTGCATCCTGGATGGGGAGGAGGAGTTTCCTCAACCATCGCGTGCCTATAGGAGCTTTGCGAACGGGAGAAAAAAAGCCCCGCCAACATACTTGAAACAGTATAGTCAAGTGGTAAGGAAGTCTTGACAAAGTTAGATCCGAGTTTGAGAAGGAGCCAGATCCCTCCTTAGTAACTGGAGCCTTCCCTCTTGCCGAACTGATAAAAGCACCTGAATAGAAAGGTGTAGACCAGATTTAATTCATTGTTGTTCGATTCTGTTAAACAGGCCGCAATTACTCGCCAACTCGGTTCCCTCCCCGATCTAACAACCATCTCCCCCAGAAAATATATTCATCGCTTGAGGATTAGGGAAAATCCCCCTAGAAAGTGAAACCATACCTCGAACCTATCTGGCATAACCACCAGTCCCCTCAAGAAAACACGCGTTGACACTTGAGGTCCCCTCGATCGGAGCTTCGACGACCGTTGTACATCCGGAATCCGCATAAGCCCAAACCCAGCCTGATTAGGGTCTGTTTAACCCAATAAAGTTGTCAGTCGGTGTTAGATGACTCAAATCGATCAAGTGATCGTAAATCAAAAGTCGTTCGGGTGAAATCAACCAAAGATCGATCGCATAGTAATCCATGTCCGAAAAAAGCCGCGACGCAAATTCGGAAACCGCGAAATGAACCGAGACCGCCATGAGATCCGATTCGACGAAAGAAGACCAACAGAATTGACCGTTCGTCAATAGAATATTGTTTGATATTTTTAAATCGCAAAATTTAAGCCCAAGCCAAAACCGTATCTCGAAAATTTCGGACATCCAAAATCGAACGGAAGTATATCAATATTATACTCATATTGATCGTCATTTTGAGACGGTCAAAAGAGTCATTTGTCGTCAAAGTCGGAGAATCGAGGTTCGAGTACGATCAACTTTTGTATGTCAAATAAATGAAGAAAAAGGTATAAAAATAAAAATTTTAATTTTCTTTCTCCACTTGGCTAAAATTGAAGCCCTCTTTTTCCCTATATACTTCCCCAATTCCCCCAACGAGATCCCCAACTCTCCCCTTTTTCCCAATATCTTTTAAATTCCAACTTTCCCTCTTTCCCCATTTTAGTTTCCCATTTCCCATTTCAGTTCCTATTATCTTCTCAAGATTTCAGTCGAGAGCAAGAGGGAGAGCTCTACTCTTTCTCTCCAAGCTGCAGCTTTTTTATCCTGCTGGAACTGCTCCCTTTCCAGGGAGCTGCTGCTCCTTTTCCACATTTGAAACTACAACCCTTGCAGCACCAAAGCTTCTACAGCCCCTATTCAGATGCTTGAAGCCCTCTGTTACCCCTTGTTGATACAAAGATAATACTCCTTGTTAAGAATAAGTCACTGCATGTTGAAGATCTAACTTCAAAAGCAAATTAAGGTATATCTCCCTATTCTCTTGCTGCCATGCATGTATAAACAACCCCCTCTTGCTGTCAATTATGTGCTCTTGCTCACTAAATTTTTAACTACAACATTGTCAGTATTTTTTTTACTCCGTGATGATGTCACCAACACCATTGTCAGCAACCATCATTTCACCTGGAACTTAAGTCTGTCATAGATTTTGCTTAGTCATAGAGTAAACGTGGATCTTATTGGTCATTTATGGAATTTAATTGTTATGTGACAAGAAAGATTTAGGTTGAGGTCTGAAGGATCAAAACCATTGGTTATGGAGCAAAGATTTTAGTGATTGACAGCCTTAAGATGGAGGTGTTATAGATTAGTATCCAGTTACGGGTTTTATTCATGATGAGAGATATGCAATAGGTCTATGAAGATTTACCATTTTTTTGGAAGTGAGCTACATGAATCGTATGTTGAAGAAATATATATATATATATAAGATCTCTTACGCATTGCATCATGGATAACATGTTTAGTCTCTTTGGCAAAGTTATTTTAGGATGTTAAAATAGAGCTGATCGGTGACATCAAGAACATGTAGGAAGCAATTTAATTGTGGAAAGACTCTTAAAAAATCGGATATGAATACTTTGAAGTGAAAATCATTAAACATGCAGTCACATCAATTTAGCATTTGTTTCTGAGATATTGTTACATGATACTGTAATTATGCTTAAGCATGGATTAAAATTTGATGATCGTTAACTATAAATAAAAAGGAAAGAAAGAAAAGAATTTTGCATGGTTTTATTCACTCTTGACTTATCAAGGCAAAGTTACTGCAATCCAGCTAGTACTGTAACATGTATAATGAATCAAATACATGTGAAATATTGAAACATGTGCTTTTGAATATCTTTTTTTGCACTTCTTCCAAAAAGAAGATGGCAAACTTCAGTCAAAATATGAATACAAGCACAATTCATTTTTGATATGTTAAGTCTTTACTCATTCAAACTGGTCCGATCAATTCGATATTACGCATTACGCAAGTAAGAGTCTCACCTAAAGAACTTGGATATAATATACATCATCTCTTATTCCAGTGTAGTGTCTTAAAGGAGGCGTGACATATCAGTGGTTTAAAAATGGTTGGATACATCAAACCACTTACAAATTAGGAAGACTTTTCCCGGTCGTTATAAATAAAGATTTTCTCATTAGAATATGAATTGAACATTAGACCCAGATCCAAAGAGTAATTTTTAATCTCGTGATTTTTTTTAGGGATAGCATGTGATCAAAAGGATTAATCTTCTTCATAAAATAATCTCTTAAGTATAATCCACTAAGTATTGATCACCATTAATAAGATCGTTGACAACATGCCTAGATTTATAAAGTTAACCACAAGCAAAGATCAAGAAAGGACGAAAAAATTATTATAAATAAATATGATGGTAAATCATTAATGGCAATTAATAGTGTAAGTCATAGTGAACTTTACACATGATCGTGCGAGGGCGCGGTGACCCTCAACTGGGCGGGAGATGGGAAACCCAGTTTGGGTAGCGGCCGTCAAGTGCGCGAGTATAGGATCCCTGTCCCTTTACGGTTTTTACGCGAGCTCGCAGTATTTTTACGCTTCGTTGGGATCCCGACTTTTGACCAGTTCCGCTGACCTTCATTTTAGGATACCCATGCGGGGGATCATCGGTTCTAGTTTTTCGTACGAGCTCGTTTGCCCGTTACCGGTCGGGCCAGTTATAGAGTGACTTTCCGGAGAGTCTCTCTCACCTGTCTCCGGGGCATAGTTTTGGAGTAGACCTTTCCCTCTCTTAGACCGCACTTCCAATTAGAGGACGAGACGAAAGAGCCTTTTTGGAGGCTACCTCACCGCTTGAGTTTTTGATTACTTTTCGCCAGCAGACTTGGCGATGCTACATCCAAATCATATATGTCTACATCTAGGTCATCTAGGGTTACACCTGAGACAGTTGCAATTGAGGTTTGGAGGAGTTACAATCAAAGTTGAGTTGGTTGTAAGTGACTATAATAAAAGTTGATTCGAAATCCCCATGAGCTAGTGGTCATGTTGGGAACTTAGTTAGGATGCATTATACAATACCGAATGCCTACGGAGGCACCCCCAACCCTAAGGCACTCCTCATGTCTTAGAGTCATAGTGTGAGGTCGCATACTGACCAAGACCACAAACTACCCACTAGACTTGAGAATTAAATAAATCAATAAACCATTTCCAATCTTACCTTTCTTGTCGTCAAAATTCATAAGCATGATAACTGAATAATATGAGAATATATATATACATACACACACTTATGAGTAATCAATTACAATATAAAAACATTTTATATGGGAAATGTTGGAATAAAGGGAACAAGGGGAGGTACATACAAGCCACTTGGAAACTTTTTTACATTGCAAGTAGAAATAAATTTTAGATGTTTATGCCTTTCTACTTGTTTCTCTTGTATCCATATTAATGCCTACTTATTTTATAATATGAATCATGGGTGTACCAACGCTCGTTGATACCTCTTCTTCCTAACATGTTTTGGTAGGCAAAGAGTCTGCTGCTCAGTAGCTGTTGATGACTTCAGGAGACCGTCTATACTCCCGACGGTATGATGTCTTTTGTTTCAATTTTTGATTCAGCTTATGATGTAATATGTTTCCTTCCTCTTCAGTCATATATTTTGGGATCTACATGTGCATTGTAATACATTCTTTTGTTACATGTAATGTTATATAGAAATGAATGAAATATTTGTAGCACTTCTTCTTCTTGTCTTTGTGGTTTATTCATTGAATATGAATGCCATACCAAGCATGAAAAATTTTCCTTGATTTTCAATATGTTGTGCGATGACATGCGAATGTAATAGTGCGGACGTGTGTAAGCGGGTACCCGGATCCGACGGGGTTGACAATCGTTGATTCGCTGCCAAGTGGATCGTGCCTCATGACGCCTCCCCTTGTTCAGTTGCACCCCCAAATTCGACAAAACGTGAGCCCTAATTTCCTCCTTCAGCCGCTTTGCATCTCCAACCGGATGCAACACCACCCATCAATCTTAGTCAACCCGAGCTTGAAGCAAACATGTCCCACTTGGAACCACACCGACTCGCTCATGGAGCACCCTTCATCAACACCAAGACCTCTCAGCACTCACTTGGATTCAAACCGATCCTGAGCACCTCCTCTATTATGCTCACTAGCCCTAAGGAATCTCACATCGCACCAAGGCCCCAATATCTCACTGGCAGGCCTCAAACTTCCACCACCCACCTAGGATTCACCTCCACGGCTTCATTTGGCCAAGAAGCCGTCGATCTCCTCCTCCACTCGAACACAAAGAGAGGAATTCAACAACCATACCGCGTCCTCCATGCTCCCCGTCTCCTCCATTTCCATCAACTTCAACACCACCAACAGGTCTTCCCTTCTACCCTACGCAATAAGCACATCATTGATCAAGTATATATGCTCCCTTTCCAATTCCCCTCTACTCCTTATGCGTACGAGGATTGATCCCACCCTCTCCGTAACCAAGGGGCAATCTCTGCGAAGGTGATCTTCCCTACAGCACCGGTAGCACACCAGAGCACTTGCCAAACAACAGCCCGCCATGTGCCCCTTTAGCCCGTATTTGAAGCACCGAAGAATCGATTCCACTTGCTCCCATCGAAATTCTAAAAAGGTGGCCATCCCTCTCCCCTCTCTCGCAAATTCCCCCGGCCATAGCCACAACTCCCCTCTCATGTGCTCCATCTTTAATGCCATAATGCAAGGGCTTAACAATAAACGTGTGCCATTACCAAAACAAACCCACTACTTAATCAAGTTAACAACATGCTTGGGCTTTACAGTAAATATGTCCATTATTAAAATAAGTCCATTACTTAGTCAAGTTATAAAACATGCTTGGGGTACAAAGAACTAACATTGGGATATAAAATAGAAAGACCTTGTAGTGGTTAAAGAGCTGAGTGAATACGGGATCCCTGCTTTAGATGGGTTCTTGCCTTTTTCTTCAAGGAATTACGGGATGTCTTGGGGATTGGTATCTTCAGATGATGGAGTTTGACTAGGCAATTCTATCCATGAGAAATTGAATCAAGCACTCATATTTCTGCTGCCCAAGGAATTGCATATCGAGTGGATGATTTCATGCTAGTTATTATTTTCAATGCAATGTTCCTTATTTAGGTTAAGTTGTTAAAGAGTCGACTCATGGACGTTCTAGATGACAGCATAAAACTAGACGAGAGAGGTTCTGTTCATGTTAGGCTTCTGAGGATAGTCTAGTGATGGCTGATAAGATAGTGGTAGAATAAAAAAAGTGCAATATGCAAGACCAGCTCTGGAAGTTTGACTTCTCCAGGGTTTACAGCTATGTAGGTTGGAGATTCCTTTGCTCTTCTCTTATTACGCATGAATTCAGGAGGTCTAGACTGATTAGATGAAGAAATGAGTTACTCCGGTTTTGTGTTCAATTCTAAATAACGATCGTTAGAGGGAGATTTTTTCAACTGCAAAAAGGAGTTAGGTAAGGATATCCTCTTGCTCTTGTTGTGTTTGCCATTATAGTGGATGCTTTGGCAATGACAATGAAGCTGGTTATGCAAGATGGACACACTCTGGTTTCTTATGAGTCACCTCTACCTTTCAAAACTACAGTATGCATATAATATTGTTTTCTACATTGAGAGAAGAGCCGATGAGGCCTAGGAGATTGCTACAGTAGTGGAAAATTTAAAGGAGTTTTATTATTTTAGGGTGACCATAAAGAAGTTACCGTGTGTCCTTTTAGTATGAGTCATGAGATGGAAGAGGAGTCTATGCGCATTCTGGTTATTCCGCTTTCAGGATTGCCTATTACATACCTGGGTTGCCATTGCCATGTGTTAGAAGGATCATATACCTCTTATGGAGAAGAAGATGTAAGATGGTCAATAGGAAAGTGGATGTCTGTCGAGGGGTGGTTGCTTAGAGCTTCTTAGAGTTGTACATTCTTCCATTTCAATTTTCTTTTTACTACTTGCACGTTGGCGGTGGGGATTTAGGGATGGTTTGAAGCCACAATGAGTTGGTTGGAACAATTCTGGAAGGAAGGTGCATTATGTCGATAGATTGGACATTAGTGACGTAGAGAATGCTGAAACGAAGGATGAGTAAGGTTTTTTTGTTGGATTGTGTATTTAACATCTAGGGTGAGAGAGATGGAGAACATTGCATCTAGTTCATGGTGCCCAAACTCTCAAAAGTCGGTAATCATTAGTTAGTTGATCGGGTCACTAACTAAGGATTAATCAACAATCGGACAACCAATCAGATTTAATCAGAAATAAAGGTTTTGTATTTTTTAAATTATTTTAATTATATAATCCATGTTTATACATATATTCTTACATATTTACATAGATTTGGATATTTTCAATACTATCATAATGATATAAAAGAAATAATTGAATTGCAGTCAAACATTAAGCATCTTTGATTTAGTCTACTTTTTAAAAAATCTGAAAAAAAAAACATAAATGACTGTTGTAAAAAAAGTTGGTTGACTAGTTAGTCAACTATTAATTGACTAATCTCTATTCAATCGGCCACCCACCGATCTGACTAATTGAGTAATTAGCCTAGTCGACCAATTTTCACAAGCTTAAAGGAGCCTAAAATATTTCATCTGGTGTAAACATTTTGCCAGGTTCGTCTCATTCCTCGTCGATTTTCTGGAGGACTTCTACATTATGTCATATGTGATGGATTTTTTGAGCCAATGTAGTGAATGGTATCCTTTATGTTCTAGGCGCATCACTAATTTGAACATGGAACTCTGTACAAGTCATCCTTGAGAATTTATGCATTATTAGTGGATATGATACGACCATAAGTGCCTAAAAGCATGGTTGGGACATAAGTAAATGGTTTGTCTGATAGGTTCTCAGAGCAGAGAGTGCCGAACTTTTTGATTGTTAAAGGACAGTCTATGGCCATGATCATTAGACTTGAGTCGATGGGGAGGTCTCAATCAACAAGGCCTACAGGGCCTTCACCACCCAACAATGCTCGACTCGGATTATTTGAGAAGGAATTGCAAATTGATTTGGGAGCCCAAGGAGCACGTAAGGGTGAAGGTTTTCATTTGCCTCTTAAGAAGGGAGAGAATCACGACCAAAGTGCATAGAGTGAAGATTCTATGGTTGCAGGGTTGGGCAGGGTTGGGTTGGCCCAACCCGAGGTACCCCTCCTTCAAACATCCCAATCCTCCTCACAGTTTACTATTCACAGGGTACCCCAACCCAACCCTGCCCAACCTTGCAACCAAACAAACCCTATGTGTTGGTTAAGTTGCGTCAGTTTTGTTTTGACGCAATGGAGTACATGGATCACTTGTTCTTTTCATGCCCTCATGTTAGAGAGATATAGATTGAGGCAACAACGAAATGGGTGGATTATGGTGGTGCAGGTGTGTTGTGGGCTTCCGTTGGCACCACTTGCTTTAGATCTCATTTGATAGTATGAGATCATTAGCATTAACATGTGCGCTTTGGATGGTGAGAAATAAGATCGTGTTCTCGCAAAAGAGGTTGTACATGGAATATGTGATTGAACATGCTAAGATTTTGTCTAAGTCTTAATCCACGTGATCAGTGTTGGGTGTCTGTCTTTAAAATTAAATCGTGTTGTGCACCTATTTGGATATCCACACTATTCTCCTAAAAAATGAAACCTAGGATAGAATTATGTTGGCTTTTCACACTATCCATTGTTACTTTATCAAAGAAAGTCATACGTATTAGTCCAAGTAAATGGATGACCCTAAGAAATCGCTGAGCACAACTCGAACTAAAGGATGGGTTCTACTTAATTGGCCACTTGTTCAAGTTTAGCTTATGTAAGTAGGGGTCATGACATCTCTCTATATAACTTGTGGAGAGATGTCATGTTCTCATCTTAGAACTATATAAAGGTTAGGGAGAAAATAAAATATTGTTAGTCCCTGAAAAAAAAAGTTTAGCTACGTGCATTCTAGTTTTAGTATGTACATCAAAATGTTAAGCTTTTCTATGCAACTGTAATGTCCCCCATTCGACAGCAAAGTAAGATGGGTGCATGGAACTGCAGTTCCAAACATTCTTAAAAAACACAGGTGCTTTTATACCACAAAATCAAACTGAAAGTTTGCATGTTACTTTTTGGACTCCTTGACTGCTCACATGTTACTCCATATTTAAACTAAAAAGATTCACCAAGAGATGGCATCTCTACACCAGTTAACATGAAACGGAAGAGGTTTTATATTATCTACCTCTTCGTCAGCATGGCCCAACTCTTCCAGTTCAGACAATAGCTCTCGTGATTTCTCGAAAAGGCCACCTCTAACATACACCTTCAGTAGAGTTGTCAATATAATCTGAATGATATGCATACCAAGTTAGAAACTTTCAACCACAAAGAAAAATGTTAAGTAAAATGTAACGAGAAAGAGCAGCAACATCTAAAGAACAGCCCATCTGAATCAATCAGTTCAGGAAAAACAATATATTGGCTAGAGAATATTTGAACGGTGCAAAAAAGTAACTTAAATAGCGAATTATTTTGACCCATTGAAACTTACATGAAGAATATGCCTACAAGTATTTCAGTAATGTTGCTAAAAATGAAATCAGTCGAAAGAGTCAGCTCTTTCGACTGACAGATCCAGATTATCCATATGTTGAACAGAATACAGAGACTGCATTTTCTCGAGAAAATGTTCAAAAGAAATGGCATAACTAATTGTGGTTGTTTTGAAGTAATTACTAAGGAAAACTGGCATAATCTATCTTCGCCGTTTGAACAATTCAGGTACCAGGGAAATTGCAAACAATGAATGCAACAAGGGATCATGCAACCAAGAGAGGCAAAGAAGAAAAAGAACTCCTTCAATATTGGGGCCTACAATAGAAAATGAAAGAGATAGGCGAGGTAAAAGTCAGCCTGAATGCAACCTCTGTCGACAAGAAAAAAGGTTTGCCACAAAGTGGATGAAGAATGAACCTGACTATCATAAATAGGGAGCAATTGTCTCAGTTGAAGTGAATGAAATGAATTGTTTCATTAGAGAGTCCAGTTATCTTTATGGGGGAAGAGATTGTGGGGGAGATGAAGGAGATATCTCCTACTTTGGGAAGAAGAAACAGCATAATGAAAACTAAAATGGGTACATATAAATGGCCGATTCAACTCTCTTATTCTTAACGATACCCCTCAAGCCGGAAAATATTGTATATCATGCTCACCGGAAAATATTGTATATCATGCTCAACTTAGAACTATAGTGATCAAAAGCTTTCTGGAAATGGATTTGGTGAAGATATCTGCCACTTGATCCTCTAAGCTAACATGCGTAATGTAGAGAAACTCTTCTGGATAATGTATGGTGTAGTGGCAGTTGACCTCAACAAGCTTTTTCTTATCATGAAGACTGGATTATTTTCAATAAACCGATCTCCATTATCAGGATGTTGATGCAGCAAAGAATTGAGAATTATGGCTAAAATTGGGATTTTTACTAGGTTATGTCATCCATCAAATTATAATCTAATCAAGTTAAGGTCATGGTTAGTTATTAACCTTGTCCAATTAACTTTGCCCTAATTCTCTGTTCCATGCTACATCAGTGTACGAAGCATGTGGAAGTTAATAATTACACCAGTAATACAAAGAGGGCCATTGCGCATGTCTAGCATGGCTTCAGAAGATCAAAATGATGATATTATCCGCCAAGCATCTTGCACATATTCAATTTGAGAGATGTTGTGACAAGTTGAGCATGGTTAATATATATATATATATATATATATATATATATATATATATATATTCAAACCTGAGAAGGTGTCGAGCTATATAAGTTGTAGGACTTTTTTAAGAGTATAGAGTATTCTTGTTTTCTCTTTTATATGGTGTCTCTTTGGTGTAACCGTAACTCTAGCCTCGCCCCGTATAAGGAGGTAGGATACTATTTTTTAGTAATGAGATTTTAATAAGATGTATTCTCTAATCAACTTTAACACATAAATCCAATAATGCATAAAGATAGCTATCTCCACACTAGATGCATTTTATAATGAAAAGGTAAAAACATTATTGAAAACCCAAAATTCAAGTTGCAGAAACGAGAATTACCTTATTTGGCACTAGACCTTCAAGTTTCATATCTTTCAGCAATTTATCAGCCTTAGCGTAATCCCCATTAACTGAATATGAATTTAGCAGGGAGCTGTAATGGAACAAATTTGGAGAAAAACCTTCAGCTTTCATTTGCTGGAAAAATAACTCTGCTTCTTCATGCAAATCACTGGAAGCACAAACAGCCAAAAGTGTCCCATAAATTACACTATCCATGCATATGCCATGGCTTTCAAGTTCTCGTACCAGTTGCATTGCAATAGGGTAACCATTCTTGAATTTGGAACAACCAGCTAGAAGCTGGAACAAGGCAAACAATTGGAAAAGTAAATTCCATAGTACAGAAATTGAAAGGATGGAACATGTGATAGCATTTCATGATATGGAAGAGGGAAAAAAACAACAATAAAAGAGTCGCATTTGCATACTGTGCTATAGGTGACAACATCCGGTCTTAGACCATCTCTTTTCATCTGCTCAAACAACTTCATGCCACTCTCAAACTTTCCATTTCTCAAGATACAACCAAGAACAGAATTGCAAATAGAGACATTGCTTTTTAATGTCACATCACTTATACTGTTGTAGATTAGGAGAGCTTTAGTCGGATTTTGGCTCCTTCCCATGTATTTGATAAAACTACTATAAGAGGCATAATTTACCAAGTCCTGCTTCTGCATCCAATCGAAGACCTGAAAAAGCATGATTCCGTTATTGTCGTCACCACCATTAGACAAGACCAGGACAGTGCCATTCTATTTTAATAGAAGTCATACAGTGAAGAATAGACAAAATGGAAGTTTACAATAAAATAATAATTTAATATCACAAGAATTTCCACATCCAGATAGGAGAATTAATCAAAAGCAACAAACTTTGACACGGAACACGGTAACATTGAAATAGCGAAATCATGTGAAGCAACATATAAATATTGAAGTCATGCCTATTTAAAATGTAAACCATTTGTGTTAATCCCCCCTCGTGGTTATCTTGAAGCAATAACTGACACATGGGATGCATTCCTACAAGGCCAATCTCATGTAGAATGAGCCAGCACATTCTTATTTACATAACAATTCACCATTTTAAAACCTAAACATGACTTTGAAATTCTGACCCCATCCAGAGCTCTTGGCTTAGTTATAAAGGAGGAACTGATGTGGTTATGGAAGAAAAGAAAATTAGAGAAGATCCTGAAGTGGATTTTTCTTGCTCAAAGGCTGGACTAACTGCATGTGAAAAGGATCAATCAGAAGAGCAAGTTCTGATTCAAGTATATGAGCATTGTACCAGAAATCCTTTTCAAAGGAAGCCAAGGGACGACAGGCCTAATATTGCTAGGTAGCTACTCTTAAATGACATCTCTCTATTTCCTAGCAAAAAAAATAAGTCATATCTGTTATTAGTACACCCTTTTGAGGGGCTTCTTTTGTTTCAGATGAGGACCTGACTCATTTTCATATTTCCTACACGTACAATTATCTACATCTGTGATATGTATATAGACTTTCCCAGTGAGCATCAATCTTTTCTCAAACAAAACAAGCATGTGTAACTTTAAATCTCATAAGAAATATGCAACATGTTCCTCGTTCTTTTTTTCAGCATTATTTTCATAGTTTTTAACCAGACGCTTCTTGTAATTTACACTACAGATCACCCCTCTCTACAAGGACTAGGATTTCATCAATTGACTAATTGAATTAGTAATTGAATCTTTCTTTAACATAATATCATGGCATTGATCCTATATTGCTGATCTATACCTACTCAATCTCCCTCGTCTTTCTACACAAGCATCTTTTGGACTCACATTGTTCATGGGTTGAGAATGGGAGTTGAAGACTGAGATCAAATCTCATGTTGTTCCTCAGTAGCTCAGTGGTAGAGCGGACGGTTGTTAAATGATAGGTCGTAGTTTGAATCTTACGGTGGAACCCCCTATTTATTGTATGATATTTTTATATTTAGTTTAGTATAGTATAAATTTTCTTGGGGTAAATTACAGAAAAGGGCATCAACTAAGTCTCAATTCCCAATTAGGAACTTCATTTTTCAATTGTAACAAAGGGCATAATATTATGTTTTTGTCTCAAACACATGTGTCCATAAGATTTAGCAACCCTTATATGTCGACGTTAAACCCTCAAGTTGAAAGGTCAGGCCCCCATTCGTTACAATTGAAAAATGAGGCCCCTTATGGGAAACCGAGGTATAGTTGGGCCCCTTTTATGTAACTTACTCTTTTTCTTATTTCTAGATGAAATGATGAAATACCTGAAATAAAAAATCATAGTTAGGAAGGTCATAGCAGCAAAATTCAATGGAATTTATATGTTAAATATTGGAATAATCCGTTTTGTTATAAATGAATAGGGAGAAGAGAAAAGAATGACCGAAAGAGTCAAAATCAATCAGTTATTCATCACAGTTTAATTCGATTCAATCACAAGAGTTAAATGAGGATATCTCCCTTTTATCATGTCAAATCAACACATATTGGAAGTTGCATCATGGACTAGCATGCATGCTTGTCTGGTGCCCATCCACCACCCAATAGTAGGCCAATCGTCCACACAACGCCCAGGAACCAAGGTTTTAAAAACTAAACCGAACTGGCTTGTTGAACCAGTTAAACCAAGAACCAGAGAAAAAATGATTCAACCACCTGTTTTTATTCAAAAAATAAAAACCAGTCAAAATTGATCAAAATCCGATTAAACCGCTTAAACCCAGTTGAACCAAATGAACCAAACCATCGGTTCAACCATCCATTTTGACAAAATAATTTCTAATTAACAAAATATAAACTTTTTCAAAAATATTCATAATCTAGTCTCATTCTAACCCATAGTATAATACCCCTTTATCTATTCTCCATCACATGTATCAATGACCCATTATCGTTTGTTCCTTCCTACCATATGAGCATTACCTCTCTCTCTTCACACATTATGTATGGGGTTGTCCACTTATAACCAAGGTTGGAAAAAAGTTGGTAGTTGGTACTCAATCCGTTAGGTCACTGATTAAGGATTAATCGGCAGTCGGGTGACTAATTGAATTTAGTTGGACTTTAATCGCCTTTGAATTTTATGATTATTTTAAGGGATTTTTACCCGACAGACCCTATAATTTTTGTCAATTACCTCTACGACCTTTGAAACAACATAATTCTCCCCTCGACCCCGTAAACTTGTTCCGTCTTACCCCGCAGAACTTGCCGTCAATTTTAACTTTATTTGAGTCAATTGATTGGGTTAATCTAACTAATGGAAATCTAACCGTCCCAAAGTCATCCTCTCCACCTTCCTCTCCAAGCACACGACGGAACTGGCCTTTCCGGAGACGTCGTCATACATGCGGGAGACGACGCAGTAGGAGAATCGACGGAGGTGGAGCTGCAGTCCGTCGATGAAGCTCATCTGCCCCGACAGTGTGACCTTGCTGGAATTAACCGCAAGGTACAAGAAGCTGCCGAAATCATTGTAGAATAGTCGATCAACCTCACATCCAAAAGTGCAGTTGCCGGCGATGCACCTCTTCCCAATCCTATGTATGCAATCTAAGCAACTTAGATAGGTCTGGATCATGTCTTACAAGCATTGGTAGCACTCCACCGTTGTGTCCCTCGTGCACTGCACCTGCCCGTACAACTTGGGATATTCCTTGCTCTCGTACACCATCTCCATCGTTGCGATATTGGCGAGATTGCTCAATAGCGTCACCACGGAGAGGTTGAAGCGGTCGAACTCGGAGTCATTGATAGACTTGACGTTGTAGAGGATCTTGTATACTTCATTGTCCAGGAAGGAGTAGATCAACTCGTTGGAGTAGCGGAGGTGGCAGCTGTTGAGCCAGATGTTGACGACCTTGCGGTAGGGCCATAACTGCGGGCCGTCGACAGCGACGGAGGGAGGGAGTCATGGCAGTCGGATGGGGAGACGCCGCCTATCCAGAGGGAGAGGCCGTAGATGTGGTTGCTTCCGAAGCCGAAGGAGGCGTTGGAGAAGCCGGTGAGGTGGGTGCTGGATGAGAGGTGGGTGAGGAGGCGGTTAAGGTTGTCCTGGTAGGTGTTGTTGGTCGTGTAGTTGTCGTCGTCGTACAACGCCACACGTATGGTTTATCAACCGTTGAGACACGGAGGAGGAGGAAGAGGAGGAGGGACGTGAAGAGTTGAGCTGCCGGCGGTTCGGCCATCCTCCAGTCGGAGGTCAGGGACGTTTGATACAGGAGAGGCAGCCATGGGTGGCCACTGGGTGGAGCCCCTAGGTGGAGTCGGAGGGACTCACGGGCGCACGCCTTCATGTAGCGGAGGGTCGGGAAGTCTGTTTCCTGCACAAGTCGGTTTCTTGCGCTTGCCTGTGAGGTCGAGGGAGCAATCGTTGTTCTTGCTGATATCAACACTAACATAGTACTTTTGTTTAACCGGATCAAAGTAACGATACACTTTCTGGGTTCAGGAGTATCCCACAAAGACACACTTAACAGCTCTGGGAGAGAGCTTGTCATGATCAGGGGTCAGATGGTGAATAAATACATTGAAACAAAGACATGAGGTGTTAGGGAGAAAAGATCTTTATTGGGAAACGCAATCTGAAAAGGAATGTTTTCATCTAACATAGAGGATGGCATCTGGTTAACCAAATAACATGTCGTGAGAACAGCATCTCCCTAGAAGAAGTGGGGAGCATGACTCTGAATGAGATGAGTCATGGTCACATCAAGAAGATGATGGTCTTTATTTTCTGCAACATTGTTCTGTTAAGAGGTGTAAGGGCAAGATGTCAAAAGTATAGTGTCATAAGATTTGAAGGATTGGATAACTGAGTAGTACAAAACTCCACAACAATATTAGAGCAAACATATTTAATCGTCGTCGAAAATATTCTTTATTTCATAAATATTAAGATTGAATAACAAAACCAACATCAGACTTATTTTCAAAAAATAATGACAATCTAGAGTAATTTTTGACAGGTACAGGATAAAATATGTGCCCTTGATGATCAGGGACATAATCGGGACCTTAGATATCAAATTATACCAACTCAAATAAAGAACTATGCAACAATTCTAACGGACAGAACGTGATGCTTCCCAAACTGGCAATCCTCGCACTGAACAATAGATCTGGATGGAATCTGATGGAAGACTCTACACAGCTTCTATAAAGGAAGACGACCGAACTAAAGATTCCACGTATAGGGAGTAACTAACCCGGTGTGAATGGAAGAAGCATCAACATACAGAGGTAGAGTATATAGATACCCCCTTGCTAAAGGCTACATCCAATCACCCTACATGCGAGTATATTATGGAACACAAGAGACGATGGATCAAAGATGACACGACAATGTAAAACCTTGGTGATTTGACTAATAGATAAAAAAATTCATTGAAAATACAGGAGCATGAAGAACATTTTGCATGTGCATGGATTGTGTCAATCAAATCTCCCCATATCCCGTAATAGGAGAATGTGTCCCATCAATAACAATTGTTCTGCCATGCTGAACAGTTCTATAGGGAGTGACTTGAGCTATGTCTCCACATAGGTGACAAGGGGCACCTGAATCCATGATCCACTTCGAGAGATCTGCCATGTACAACTAGTAAGGGCATAAGCTATACCGATAAGGGCATAGGCTATACCTGAAGTACTGTCAGAGATCGGGAAAAGGATGCCAAACGAGATCGATGAACACTGAAGGATTCATAAATGGGAGTCATGGTCTCCCTTATATGGGAGACAAACTCATCGAACCTCTGGTCAATAGCAGTGGCAGGAGTAGCAGGAGTCTAAACCTGCTCAACAGCCCAGAAAGATGCAGGAAAGCTATGCTTAGAATAGCATATGCCCTCGGAGTAACCAGAGCAACAACAATAAGTGCATGACTAACGTGAATGAACCCCTCCTTTGCCACGGGCATTGCGTCTTCTAGACTGAGAAGATCCTTTTCTACTACGAGATACAGCCATCATTGAGGAGGTTTGAGAGGTGATCGATGAAGGGATTCTGATCGTGTTGAGTCTACGATACGCTTCCTCCATGGGAGGTGTCACAGGGATAAAATCTCAACTCTAATTTTGAGACTAACATGTGCGGCGTTACCTTCTCGCAAGCTAACCAGCCTTCCCCTTGCGTGTAGGATGTACACCAGCACACCGATTAACTACGCCGCTAGAATATTCGTACACAAGCAATCAAGCACAAGGACACAAGAGCAATTGGCACTAAACCCACTTTGTATTGCAAGAGACTCAATCTGATTGTGATATCTACAAATGAGCTCTTCCCTCCTTATATAGACAAGTCGGGGTATACGAAGGGATACCATTATTACATGTACAATGAATACAAGAACTCTTAGTCTTCTACGGAGACCCTTCGTCTTTCGAGATGACTCTTCACATGTCTGGCTCTTCATCTTCCGTACAATCCCTTCGTCCTCTGCAATCGATGCCACGTCACCTGCTGTGTCAGCATGCTATGTCGTCTGCCAAGATGACTCTTCACATGCCTGGCTCTTCATCTTCCGTACAATCCCTTCGTCCTCTCCAATCGATGCCACGGCACCTGCTCCGTCAGCATGCTATGTCGTCTGCCTCATCAACACGCCATGTCATCCCACCACGTCGTCAGTGGGCCCTACGCTCCTACGTGGATGTTGCAGCTCAAGCTCCATCAAGTGTCGTCGAACACTTGTGTTATGCCAAGGGGAACCCGCGGTCCTCGACCTTCGTGCGGTAAACCCCAGCCTTAACTGTCCACGAGCTAAGGTGAAGTCCTCCAGAACATCATATTGTGGCCACCGAACCACACGAGCGTGCAATACCAATATTGCACGCTATTCCACTACCTCAGGAATTAGGGGTGTTACATGCCTACCCCACCTGATCCATCAGGCATCCTCGACCGACCCTGCATCTTCAAGAAGTCCTCGATGAGGTCCTCGAACTGCCACAGGGTTGTATCACGTTCCCAGCTTACCTCCTCCTCTGGGAGTCCTTTCCATTTGACAAGGAAGAAGATCCTTCGGTTCTTCTTGCTCTGGCCCTCCACGTGCATGTCAAGAATCTTCTCAGCAACCCTCGTATGTTGAACCTGAACTTTAGGTGGGGAACGTTTCGATGCCCTCCTGGTGTTGTCTTCTCTGTCCTCATGGTACTCCTTCAGGAAGCTGACGTGGAACACAGGATGCAGCTTTAGTATCTTTGGAAGATGTAGTTGATAGGCGAGCGGTCCCATGTGTTAAACCATCTCAAAGGATCCATCGTAACAAGGAATCAACCCTTTAAGCATCGTCTTCCTCAGGATTTTCTTCCAAATCCGGGGGGTAAGTTTCAACAGCACCTTCTCCCCAACCTGAAACTCGACCGGCCTACGGCTCTTGTCAGTCGCCTTCTTCATTCTGCGTTGAGCGTGAGCCAATGCATCATTTTCTTCCTCCCACCAATCTTGCCTCTCCAATGCAAATCGATGTGCGGCAGGGCACCGTCTTTAGCTGATCTGCTTAGCCACTTCGTGCGGTATCACAGGTTGCCTACCAATCACGATCTCGAATGGACTCTGGACCGTGGTGGAGGTCTACTGCAG
This sequence comes from Ottelia alismoides, assembly GCA_037367405.1. Taxonomy (NCBI): domain Eukaryota; kingdom Viridiplantae; phylum Streptophyta; class Magnoliopsida; order Alismatales; family Hydrocharitaceae; genus Ottelia; species Ottelia alismoides. Next base: position 26,202 of record JAZKJV010010094.1, read on the forward strand.
GCTGTAGCAGAATTGGGAAGTATCCAATAAACTAACCTAATTATTTTGATTGGTCATCACGTAATGCTTAAGATACTCTTTCAGCAAGGCATTGATCCGCTCCGTCTGACCATCCGTCTGCCGGTGATTGCTGGTAGAGAATTTGAGATCAGATCCCAGCATCTCAAATAAGGTCGTCCAGAATCGACCTGTGAACCAAGCATCGCGACCACTCACGATGTCTAATGGTATAACCCAATACTTACCGCGTTCTGCAAGAAAAGCTTTACTGTGGTCTCTGTCGTACACTCCTGGGGTGCTAGAACGAAGATCATGTATTTGGACAAGCGATCAACTACCACCATCACCGCATTATTCACGTCCACCTTTAGAAATCCAGTGATGAAGTCCATGGAGACGCTCTTCCACAGACGTGAAGGGATGGGCAAGGGTTCCAGCAATCATGTCGTCTTCTTCCTTTCTGTCTTGTCTTGTTGGTATACAAGACAAGTACGCACGTAAACTTCCACGTCTTCCTCCATCTTCGGCAAGAAGGTGCGCTCCACTCCTGGATGACCAGCCCATTGTGCATCGTATGCTTCCTTCAGCAACATTTACCTCAAACCGCCGATCGAGGGGACATAGGGCTTCCTGCCCTTTGCATAGAGGATGCCTTCCTCTATCCAGAATCTTTGGAATTCGCCATCGTTCACGCGTTGCACTAAGCGTGAAGTGACCGGATCCTCCTGTGTCTGCTCCCGAATACGCTCCAACATGTCTCCAGACACACGGGTGATCGATGCAATCACCGCGACCTTCAGCTCTTCTGGTTCGCTCTTCCTCGAGAGAGCGTCTGCTACCTGGTTGGTCCGCCCAGGCCTGTAGCGAAGCTCAAAGTCGAATTCGGCAAGAAGTCTTGCCATCACGCCTACTTGGGAGACAGCTTCTTTTGTGTGGCAAAGTAGCTCGTTGCTACGTTGTCCGTCTGCACCACGAACCTTGATCCGAGTAGATAGTGGTGCAATGTCCTCAGACAATGGACCACTATAGTCATCTCCTTCTCGTGCATGGAGTACCTCCTCTCCGCTGGATTTAATTTGCAACTCTCGTACGTCACGAGGTACCTATCTTCCACCAGTACACCTCCAAGTACATAGTTGGACGCATCGGTGTGGACTTCAAACGGTTTCTCGAAATCTGAAAGTCGCAGAATAAGTTCTTCCACCATCGTCCTCTTCAGCTTCTGAAATGCCTCCTGACATTCACACATCCATCTCCAAGGTTGACCCTTCCAAAGCAGGTCCGTCCGGGGTGTCGCCTTCTTGGAGTATCCCTTGATGAACTTCATGTAGTAGTTCACCAATCTGAGGAAGGATCGTAGCTCTGTCGCCTTTGTGGGGACTGTCCACTCTTCTATCGCCTGAACCTTCCTTGGTTCCATGTATATCGTGCCTCCTCCCATGATATGTCCGAGGAAGGAGATGGTTTCCTGACCAAAAGGCGCACTTCTCCGGCTTCAAGTATAGTCGGTTCTGCCTCAACTTCTCAAGCACCATCTGTAGATGCTTGACATATTCCTCCAAGGTCTTGTTGCACACTACTATGTCATCCAACACCACAACAAACGAGTCGATATACTTACGGAATACATCATTCATAAGCGTACAAAAAGTTGTTGGAGCGTTAGTCAACCCAAACGGCATTATAAGGAATTCAAAAGACCCATAACGTGTCACACACACAGTCCTCGGCTCGTCTCCCTCCTTGATGTGGATCTGGTAATATCCCGACCTGAGATCCATCTTTGAAAAGTACTTGACCTTGCCCAAGCGATCGAACAGGTCCTCAACGTTGGGGACGGGATATTTATCTCCACAGTCACCTTGTTTAGTGCGCGGTAGTCCACGCACATCCGCATGCTCCCGTCTTTCTTCTTCTTGAACAGCACCGGTGCTCCATAGGGGACTTTGCTTGGACGCATCAGACCAGCGTCCACCAGTTCCTTGAGCTTTCTCCGCAACTCCTCTAGATGTGCAGAGGGCATCTTGTAGGGTGCACGTGCAGGAGGCACCGTACCTGGCAGTAACTCGATGGCGTGATCCACGTCTCGCTTCGGTGGAAGCTCCTTGGGTAGCTCCTTCGACATCATGTCCTTGAACTCGCCCAACATCTTCTTTACCGCCTTGGGGCATGGTAGTGTCTCCTCGCCATTTTCTCGACACGTACCGTAGCTAAGTACATTATCTCCCCTTTCTTTAGCCCGTTGCAGACTTGCATCGCAGATTTGGCTCCATCCTGTCCTTTCTTCTTGATAGTCTTGATGAAGCAGGGCTAATCCGTAGTCGCGAAGAAGACTCCTCCCAGATAAGGCGTGCGACGACTCGTAGTTGGCAAGCTTCACGCGGCACAGGCTCTTCTCCAAGGGAACTCCCAAGCTCCCAAACTCTTTGCTGGAAATGAAGTTGTGTGTCGCTCTAGTGTCGATCGTGACCGAAAGGGTCTTCTTGTGTAACATAACATCGAGGTATACCAACTTTGGATATTTACGCTCCACCTCCACTTTCGCCTCTTTGCCCGACTTCAACGGACATAAGCGAACGTTGCGCAGCAACTTAAGGTTCGTCATGCGCGCCTCTTCGTCCGAGTTCTCCTCCATGGTCATGGAGTTCAGGTTCTCTCGCTTCGGGCACTCCCGTGTCCGATGTGGCCCATCACAGATGAAGCAGCCCTTCCCCTTGGGTTGCTCGTCCTTCTTGGAGGATTCCCCACCCTCCCGTGAAGTTTCGAGCTTGACGAACTTCTTGAACTTTCCCTTGCTTTTCTCTTTGGATTTGCTCTTGGTCTTCTCGGTCTCCTTCTCAGTGGTGGGTTGGACTTTGTAATCGACCAACGCATCTGCAACAGCGATGGCCGTCTGGAGGTCCTTTATCCCTTGCCGTCTGAGTTCCACCTGAACCTAGTTTTGGAGACCCACCATAAAATTGAAAAGTTTGTCTTCTTCAGACATATATGTGATATCTAGCAGCAGAGATAAAAACTGCTTCAAGTACTCCGGTACGGTTCCCGTCTGCTTCAACCTTCGGAGTGCCTCACTCGCTACCCAAGCAGTGTTGGTAGGTAGGAACTGCTCCTTCAGTTCCTTCACCAACTCATCCCAAGACGAAATGTCTGGTCGTCCTTTGGATGCACGACTCCTCCACCATAGCTTTGCATGGTCGAACAGGTACATCACCGCCAAGGATACTTTCTCCGCTTCAGGAGTCTTGACAGCTTTGAAGTACATCTCCATGTTCCACAAGAAATTTTCCAAGTCTTTGGCACTCCGCGTACCTGAAAAGGACTTGGACTCTGGGACCTTTGGCCTTCGAGACTCACTAGATCCGCCCCCATTCGTGATCGCTTTCTTGATGATGGAGAGTTCCCCTTGTAGATCTTACATCAGGGGCTCAAGCTCCTCTAACTTCTCCCCGAGTGCTTTCACTACGGCAACCGAGCGCTACTGTCGTTGATGACGTCCGACGCTTCCATGCCTGCATCGTCCTCCAAACGAGCCAAGCGTTGCGCATGAGTATCCAGTTGAGACTGGATCTCCATCACGACTCCCTCCAAGGAAGCAAGGCGATCTCCAGTGTTGGGCACCGTTTCTCGCTCTGATACCAGTTGTCACAGGGGTAAAATCTCAACTCTAATTTTGAGACTAACCTGTGCGGCGTTAGCTTCTCGCAAGCTAACCAGCCTTCCCCTTACGTGTAGGATATACACCAACACACCGATTAACTATGCTGCTAGAATACCCGTACACAAACACTCAAGTACAAGGACACAAGAGCAATTGGCACTAAATCCACTTTGTACTGCAAGAGACTCACTCTGAGTGTGATATCTACAAATGAGCTCTACCCCTCCTTATATAGACAAGCTGGGGGTATACGAAGGGACACCATTATTACAGGTACAATGAATGCAAGGACTCTTAGTCTTCTACAGAGACCCTTCCTCTTCCAAGATAACTCTTCACATGTCTGGCTCTTCATCTTCCGTGCAATCCCTTCGTCTTCTGCAACCGACGTCACGTCACCCGCTCTGTCAGCATGCCATGTTGTCTGTCTCATCAGCACGCCATGTCATCCCGCCACGTCATCAATGAGCCCCACGCTCCTACGTGGATGTTGCAACTCAAGCTCCATCAAGTGTCGTCGAACACTTGTATCGTGCCAAGGGAAACCCGCGGTCCTCGACCTTCGTGCGATAAACCCCATCCTTAACTGTCCGCGAGCTAAGGTGAAGTCCTCCAGAACTTCATAGCGTGGTCACCGAACCACACGGGCGTGCAATACTGATATTGCACGCTATTCCCGTACCTCGGGAGTTGGGGGTGTTACAGGAAGTATGGTAGCATTTACAAATAACTATGATAGTGAGGTATCATACTCAGGATCAAGAGCCTCCAAAAAGATGCCAACCATGGTGGCGTTCATGTATGCTTTCTGCTACTCCAGAGTAGCTGTCAGAGAGGCATGAAGCTATGGAGCTTCTCAAACATGCCCTTGAGAGACGTGTATAAGGTATGAAGAGGATGATCATTCTACCTGACCATGAAGATGTCATACTGGAGTTGAAGTATCATCGTCCCATTCATCGCCTGAGAGTATTTGGCAACAAGGATGTCCCACATCGCCTTGGTTGTGGGATATAGGATATAATTTGCTATCTCCACAACCAACGTATTGGATAGCCAAATATGTGCGTGCATATCATATGTCTCCCAAGGGGCATTAGCGCCAATCTTGTTAGATAGCTGCTTAGCTCCTCATGTGTCAAAATGTACTTCTTATTGCACTACACAAAGCTCATGAACTGCATGGCCCACAACTCATAGTTGGTCCCATCCATCTTAATAATAGGTGTCGGACCTTTAAAAGCATCTTGTTATGAGAATGTGGAAGCGTAATATCAGAGAAATAGAATAAATACAATGAAAAACACCAGGATTTTACGTGAAACCCTACTCCCTAAAGAGCGGGATGGTACTACGGGAGAACGCTTCAAAGGGTTGATATTTTCATTAACTTTTCTCATCTGATACAATGGGTGTAGGACTTCTTATATAGCCCCCACTGAGTCTCCAAATCCCACTAATAGTATAGGTGGGACCAAATCATTGGATGTGCTAATTGGATCCCGGAGGGATCCAATTACCCATCTACACATGATGTATATACTCCAACACTCCCCCTCAAGTTGAAGCATGCAATGCTCAGCTTGGACAAACAGAAAAAAATCTCAAACTCACAATACAAGACACTACATACAATATCAACTCAACGCATACTCTATTGTCAATTGATGTCGAGGACGGTTCTTCTCATGTTGTGCAGATGAGGAGGAATAACATGGTTGGAGTGTGAGTTGAACTAGGTCTCCTCGTCGGAGAACATGTGTTCATATTGCATCTGTCAGAGACACTGAAACCGGAATGACTCTCCTCGTCGGAGTACTCTGGCCCGCTACGTGTAGAAGACGGCATCATGTGGACAACCGCTCCATCTCTGAAGGGTCGAACTAAAAAGCCGTGGAAACATCCTCGCCGGAGTCCACAATCGCTGGAGGATGGAGTCTAAAAGTCTTCTCATCAAAAAACTAAGTCTCTCCCATACTGGCTCAGAGAATGAGATCTCTACTCTGGAGTCCCTATGAAACCTCAAGAAAATCCTAGCACATAATGGCATAGAGAATGGGATATCTACTCTGAAGTCCCTATGGATCACATGAAAACTTTGAGACCAAAAATAAAGACGGGGACCACATAAATAATGATAGCAGACATGTGTGCATCATATTGAAGACTAAAAAAACCAATCTGAACAGCAAGTCTAAATCTGAAAATATGCAGTCTGAAATATGGCCTGGAGAATCTGAATCTGAAATCATGCATGGAACTCTATACAATACTCCTTTCTCCCATACTTGTTGGAAAACAATGACATTGATCAAGTTGGGAGAAGACATGAAAGAAGTGGGGAAACAAACAAAATCACATAAGCCAATCTCAAAAAAATTCCTCGGCTTTCTTCTCACAATAGCATTTTAAATCATTTTTTCCTGGCTATTTTTTTTAGTCGTCGCCTTCTTTTTCTTTCTTTTTACGTACAGTTTTTTTGTACGCGCCTTTTTCAAAATAAATTCTCGGCTCAATTTGGACCAACATAAACAGCCCTCCCCCTTTTTTAATACATGGATTGGGCTCCTCCACTCTCTTTTTTTTAACTTTGGGTCAGCCTAATTTAGATCATTTGTGTTGTATTAGGGTTACAAGAAACCCTAGAACTGAATGAATTTGATCACAAACATAACAATAATCTTCAAGAACGAACAAGAATTAAGCTACTTTGATAATCGAATCTCGAGCAATACATAAAAAATAAATCTTGGAGAATAAATCCTCAAGAATCGAACCCGCTCTGATAACATGTTAGAAAACGAGAATGTGGAAGTGTAATATCAGAGAAATAGAATAAACACAATGAAGAACACCTGGATTTTACATGGAACTCTACTCCCTAAGGAGTGAGATGAAACCACAGGAGAACGCCTCAAAGGATTAATGTTTTCATTAATTTTTCTCGTCTGAAACAATGGGTGTGGGGCTTCTTATATAGCATCCACTGAGTCTCCAAGTCATACAAATAGTAGATGTGGGACTAAACAACTAGCACATGACATATATACTCCAACACATCTGAAGATGGGATGTTGACCTTGTTCTCTAATATGATGATGGAAAGAGATGAAAACTAGGTATGTAGCCCAAAGCAAACGTGTCTACACGAATGTATGGGGAATTGGTTGTGTGTGCAGACTCATGCCACAACCATTCCCACCAACTTTGGTGGTGCTTGAATATGGATGGAGTGATTTGAGGGTATGAAATCACCCCAAAAACTTCAAAATCAGACAGCTAAAGTGTCTTTAGATCATGCCTAATAGCAAGGAGGAGCCACATGCTAGGACATGGGCTCTCTCAAGGTGACCTAGGGGTCGTATGGTTGCCCCTAAGGCAACCGCAAGGATAGCTGGAGCTGGCAAAGACCAGCTGGAGGTGAAAGGTGGTGGCGCAGTTGCACCCGAAGCACTTGGTAGCACTAGGCATGTATCGCATGATGGGCAGTGGGCATCCAGCGGAACTGCTAGGGTGGCTACATTTGTCGTGCGACATGCGGGAGAGGTTGTGCGAGGATCAAAGGTGTCATGCGATGGTTGGGGTTGCCACACGGGGGTTGGGGCGCCTCATTGGGTGGTGGTGGCAAGAGGAGAGGTTGGCGGGTGGGGGAGGGATTAGGGTAACATGGCTTCAATTTAGGACCTCCGTTTTGATATCATTTGGAAGAAAACAATGAAATGAATTATTCATGAGGCCCTAGGGTTCTCATATAGAGATGAGAAACCTTGTTGGGCAAATTACATGGTAGAGATAGAAAGAAAAGAAAATACATAAAATGAGACAAGATAAAATAACTCTCAACAATAACATTAATATATTTTTTTATTGGCTCCTGCTTGGGATTCCACCCTTTTTACTCTTAAAAAAATGTTCAGGTCAGTATCTCATAATTGGAGACCGTGGGAAGGAAGTTGTAAGATTACTTTTGTAAACTTGTTCTACTCATAAATAGATATGTTACGATGATCACCAATTTTTAGTAATCATCTATGGCTTTTTAAAGAAAGAAAGAGATGTGAAGAAAAATGTTCTCAAATATTGTCACAATATAAAATTTTAAAAATAATTTTTTAAGAAGTACACAAGATTGTCATGCCAATATTTCAGATAGATCATCGGATTCGAAAAGCAATAGACCGTGATTTTGGACCCATTTTTTGCATGGCTCTCCTTGGATTGTCTTGACCTGGATCAATTAGGGAGTTGTTTATAGTTAAAGTTCTTAGCAAGTCCGACATTGAGAAAATTTAAGTTTCTTACAACTAATAATATAAAAAAACACAAAAAACCGAAAAATTATATCATTGCTTACGTACCTTAGAGATTTCACCCCATTGCCGAAGCTCCCCAAAATGACGTAGAATTAGATTCAAATCCTGAATGTTCAAGACTTCTCCCACACTGAGATAGTAAAATCACTTTTGTCAATTTGCAAATGATTACGTTGATACTCAATGCAGCAAAGTGATCACAGATAGACCAATCATCAACTCTCAAACAGTATCAGTTTTCAGTGATGGCTGAACGAAAAGTTGGTTCAAAGATAAGAACCTCATTTCATGAATGAGACTTTATTCTGTAATGAGATCAACTTTAGAATCCCAGTATCAAGCATAGATACCTTTCATCTATTAGCATTTTGTTTTTTTATAGTTTCTTAAAATTCAGGATCCATCCCGTGAAAGTAATATAGGCTTCTGAGTTCCGGAAACAACAAAATCAAGTAGTTCAGAATCCAGATATGTGAATCAAGATTTTTAGAGAGAGAAAGGATGTGACATTGAAGAGATGCCCCCTCCCCAAATATCATATATACATAAACAAAAGCAGACCATAACATTACGAAGACCAAGAAGCACGGAGGCTTTTGACATGCATAATAACATTCACCATGTACATTCTCTCCCTCTAGAATATGACTCAATACGTGCCAACCATAGGGCCAAAGAATAGTTGCAGTCCCAATGTTGGTCGGACTACTCCCATGACCCAACATGTCAATGGACTCCCAAAATGCACCACAATCCAAGATTGCAACCAAGTTGATGCATGTTGTGACCCGCACCTCCTACGAAACAGAGCACACAAAAAAAGATGACCCGCATCTTCTTCTACCACCATAAACACTGGCATGTACCATCATTGCCCAAGAAAATCTGGATTTATGCTCACCAATCAGCATCCGATAGCTCCTTAAAAGCCAAACAAAGCCCAAACACATAATGGCACCTTCCATCGCCATATATGCATGTATTGATCCGATGCCAAACCAACATCAAAATTTATCGCCAATTAGAAGGCCTTATATACCTTCTACACCATAAAATGCCCATCTGCCCAAGTTTGGTGGTCTATCGTGCCAAACAACCAACCAATCGGCCTTCAAGAGAAGTACACAATTTGCAAAGCATTGATCCATCAAAGCACAATATGAAACTGAGAAAGCCAGCTATCATCCTCCCCACGCGCCCTCACAAAGCACGTCCAATTAGCCGCTAACGCTAGCAAACACGAGAAACGAACCCCTCGCACGCCCGGAGTCCTGACATATCCAATTATCAGTCCAAAATTAGAATTCAGAACTACCACCCAAAACAAGCTTCATGAGAAGTGACACATGTGGAAGAACCGAGCATATGCCCCTCCAGAAATTCGAAGACGCATTCATTGCTCCAACCAAGACAGAAAGGCCACAGGCCTGTAGAGACCTCGTCAAAAGATCGATCATCTAACCAAACAACACATTAGACCCAACTCCTTGGATACAAATCACCTAAATTTTTTTTTAATAGTAGGCCCGGTAATTTCGGGGGTCCGGAGCGTCCCCACTGGGATTCAAACCCGGGTCGTTACAAATCACCTACATTACCAACAGCACTCCATTTATCTCCTCCAAGATCAAAATCCGCAGTCCCTAATCCACCTCCTTAAGAACCAAGTTCTTTCATCCCACCAAAGGCATTCCCTGCAACTCCCCATAAGAAGTCCAAAAGAATCTCCTCATCAAAGCCTCCAACCAACTCCTAGCCCCAACGAGCAGATGAATAGAGAGGAAAAAGATTGGGATTGTAAACAAGATTGCCTTCATGGCCACCCCTCGAAATGCAGACCGATAACCAACCCATCAGCTTCTGCTCCATCTTCTCAATTGCAAGCAGCCAATCTGCCCACTTTAACATTCCACTAACCAGAGGCAAATCGAGGTAGATTATGGAAAGAGCTCCCAGTTGTGTTCAGAAAGGTGTCCCTCAACCTCCTCTTCGCTCATCCTAAAGGGAACTGTTGGGAAAAGAGTCTTCGTTATAATTCAAGAAAACCCTAGGCTCTCTTATATAGGGAGAGACCTTAAGGGTAAATTACAAAGAAGTCTAAATAAGAAAAAGAAATAACGACAGGATACATAAAATGATAATAGAGAAACTATCTCTACACTCCCCCTCAAGGTGGAGCATAGATGTCTATCATGCTCAGCTTGGATGAACATCTCTGAAAAGGTCCTCTGAGCAGCGGCTTGGTGAATACATCTGTCGTCTGATCTCTTGAGCTCACATGTGCAGTAGATATCAATCCTCTCTGAATCAAATCCCTGGTGTAATGGCAGTCAACTTCAATATGCTTGGTCCTTTCATGGAAGGCTGGGTTGTTGGCAATGAATAGTGCTGCCTGATTGTCACACTGAAGCTTCGTAGGTAGATTCACAGCTACATGTAGATCTTCTAGTACAGAACGAACCCACATCATTTCCGTGCTGGCTTGGGCCATGGCCCTATATTCGGATTCAGCACTGGACCTTGCCACAACCGTTTGTTTCTTGCTTTTCCAAGAAACCAGAGAGCCTCCAACAAACACTGCAAACCCTGAGGTTGATTTTCGATCCTTAGGGCATCCTGCATAATCTGCGTCTGCACACGCCGAGATGGATAAATCTGTGCTTTTTCTGAATAGCAGCCCTGACCCTGGAGAGGACTTTAGATACCTCAGTATCATGTGTATAGCATCCATGTGAACCTGTCTTGGCTGCTCCATGAATTGACTCACCCTGCTAACTGCAAATTGAATATTTGGGCGAGTTATGGTAATGTAGAGGAGTTTTCCCACCATTTCTCTATATCTCCTCTTATCTACTTCATCAGTATCACCATCATACAATTTCACGCTAGGATCCATAGGAATACTTGATGGTTTGCCTCCATCCATGCCAGTCTCAATCAGGAAGTCTGTAATGTACTTCCGTTGGGTCATCACCAAGCCCTGTGCATTCCTTGCAAATTCTAACCCCAGAAAATATCTTAGGGTCCCAAGATCCTTTGTAACAAACTGATGGCCTAGGAATGCCTTCGCCCTCTCTATGCCCTAAGCATCATCTCCTGTAATAAGAATATCATCCACATAAACCATAATGACAACCGTACCTGTCGATGACTTCTGGACAAACAACGAGTGATCAGCATTTGACCTCCTGAATCCATGTTGTTCAATTAGGTTGGACAGCTTCTGGAACCATGCTCTCGGACTCTGTTTGAGACCATATATCGCCTTGTGAAGTCTACAAACCATGTGCGTCTCCCCCTCAGCAGTAAAACCAGGTGGCTGCTGCATGTAGACTTCCTCCTGTAAGTCCCCGTACAGAAAGGCATTCTTGACATCCAGTTGAGATATACTCCAATCACGGACCACAGCAACAGACAAGAGAATACGAAGAGTCGAATGTCTCGCCACTGGAGAGAATGTATCCATGTAATCCACACCATAGGTTTGAGTAAACCCTCATGCGACCAAGCGTGCTTTGTACCTATCCAACGTGCCATCTGCATGATATTTTACTGTAAACACCCACTTACAGCTCACAACGGATGCATCAGGAGGCGCAGGGACCAAGGACCATGTGCCACGAGACTGCAAGGCCTTCATCTCTTCTTCCATAGCCACTCTCCAGCAATCATTCTTCAAAGCCTCCTGGTATGTCCGTGGTATATCCACGGAAGACAAGGTTGTGACAAACCGCTGAAACTCACCAGTGAGGCGGTGAAAGGAAACCTGTGAAGCAAATGGATATGAAGCACACTGCCTTTTCTGCTTCCGAACAGCAATCGGAACAACAAGATCATCATCTATTGTACTGGATGGGCTAGGGTCGTCCTGTATTGAAGAATCCTGCACGTGTACCAAATCTGACCCGTTAGTAGTAATGTTATCTGAACATACCTGAGGCGTGATGATAGGCTGATGGGGGTTCTGAGCAGGACCTGACCGACGCGTATAGAATTTAAGTAATGGCGAAATGATAGGCCGTGAAATGGGTGGTTGTAACATCCGGTTTCCAATCAAACCCGAAGTCGTCCGATTTTGGGTCTAATGAACCCAAAAACGTTATCGGTCAATACTAAACAACTTAAAACGATCAATTAATCGTGAATCAAAAGTTGTTCGGGAGAAATCGACCAAAAATCGGTCAATCCGTAACGCGCGCCGTGAAAAGCCGCGACGCAAATTCGGAAACCGCGAAACAAGCCGAGACCGTCATTAGATCCGATTCGACGATACAAGACCAACGGAATCGACCGTTCGTCAATCGGAGGTCATATGATATTTTAAATTACAAAATTTATTCTTAGACAAAAGCCGTATCCGAAAATTTCGGGTATTCAAAACCCGACCGAAAGTATATGAATATTATACTCATTTTGATCGTCATTCAGAAACGATCGAAACGAGCTATTGTACACCAAAATCCGAGACTCGGTGTGCGAATACGGTCAACTTCGATTTTCTATATATCATAGAGCTACAAAAATAAAATAAAATTTCAACACAGCAGACTGTTGCCTGCTGTCCCTCTCCACTTGTCTTATATCCTCTCCACATGTCAAATAACCCTAAGCCCTCTTCCCTTATATATATCACCACACCCCTCCTCTCGTTCTCTCTATTTCTCTTCAATCTCCAGCCGACGAGCCCTCTTTTCTCCTCTATTCCTTGCTGGAAAATGGAGTTTCTATCCTATCTCCAACTACCGATGCCTTCCTATAATTTTTGGAGACCCCCATCTGCTATGATGTTGCTGCATGTCCTTAAGGAGCCACAACTGTCCCCTTTCTGGATGTTGCTACTGCAGTTGGCTCTCAATTAAAGCCACTGCATGCTGGATTTGATCTCTAAAATTGGAGATATACAAGGTACAATCTCAAAACCCCCAAACTTCTCAAAATTAACCACACCGAAGAGGCTCCCGATTTCTTTCCCACGTGAGATCCCCCAGCCCTCCTATTTTGGTTGCAGCATTGCTTGGAAATCCAAATCAGCTGCTCCAACATCTCCTGGAAAACAAAATCTAAGCAACTGGAAGACCTCCCTGGAACAACTAAATTGTTGCTTCCCTCTTCGATCAAGGTGTTGCTGATCTATTTGAAGCTTGTGCTTGCATGTTCTGCTACATGCATGTGAGATCTCCAAAAATTAAAGATCCAAAGGTACAATCTTAACCATCTTTTGCTGCCTTCCATGCATGTATGCATTCTAAATTTCAGATCCATATATATATTTTGAATTCTGATTGAAATTCAAAATGTAAGAAGATCAACCAGAACTTTAGATCCCACTTTAGATCCCACTGACAAATAGTCACAAAGAACTTCGAATCTCAGTAAGAAAGGTGGCTTTCTTGAAGAATACTAGCATTCATTATCATTTAGAACAAGAACTTACTACACAGATCCTGCTTATTTAAATCATTAGACATTCTGGCATGTTGAAAAAAAAAATGTTGATTGAATACAGAAAAAAAAAATGGCATATATGAAATAACTTATAAAATAAGTCTTAAAAAAAAAATATGTGTTGGCTGAAAGTACATGGAATATAAAATTATGCTCAATTACACTATAGTCTCTATAATACTTATGAATAACTTGACATTTTAGTTCGAATTCAGACCATTTATAATTGTGGATTTTGTTATGAAATGAAAGATTTATGTGTTTTGGTTGGAGGGTCACCAGAATGAGGAGCAGAAACTTGTATTAGCCTCTCCTATACTCTTTCAAAATTTTCATCATGTATTCTTTGCAATTTCATCAACTTCAATTACAAAATACTTATTATAAAATATCAGACTTTGGTTATAAGCATCCACAAAATTATCTAACTCGATCTGTATGCATGGAAGAAGAAAAAAATGATATATCCGCAATAAGACATTGAGGATTAATGGTTGATAGTTTCCTATAATGATTCCTTACTTTCAAGTTGACAAAAGCTTTCCTCGTAGCCTGGGTGAGGGTATGACCTGACCATTTTTTTGATTATATTCTTTTCATTTAGTTTCATCAAAGGAATTTAATGGGTGCTTAAACTAGTCATGATTATGGGAACCGTGTTTAAGAAAACATGCGGGTTAACATTGGCTCGATGTACTAGTGGAGTCCACAATCACTTATCCTTAGGGTTTGGGTTTGATTTGGTTTAGACAAGATGAATATGGCGTTCAAATTTAAATCGACTTGAATTGGGTTCCCAAAGAATCTTCCTTTAATATATATATATATATAAGGATTAAAAGATCTTAAAAAAAAATGCCCATGTGTAGAGTTGGAAATAAGTTATTCGATGGTATATATATACGCATTTGGAAAAAAAAAAGAGAAAAGGGCATCGGTACTTGATAGAGTATAATCTGTGACCTTAAAAAGTGAGATTTGTGATGAAGGAACAAGGATTTCAATGACCTTATGTATCATTTTATATATATATGCGCTGAAACATTTATCTTATATTGTATTTGGTTGAGTACAAAGGAGCCCAACAGGCACCTATTCCCTCTGCCCAAGAGAACAATTATTCGAAGAATATGAACTTATAATCTCATGATTTGAAAAATAAGATCAATGAGGTTTTTCATAAAAGTGACTTATAAAACCTATATCAATAAACAAGCCACCAAATTATGAGATAATCTATGATCAATGACTGACAATCTTCGTGATCAATTATTTAGGTATGAATCACTAATTATGGATCACTATGCAATAAGAATGTCCATAAGATGCCCAGATCTGTAAAGTTAACTGCAACAAAGGTTGAGAAAGGATGTGTATCAAGTCAGTGATGATGATCCAATGACGACTGATAATTAAAAGTGCCAGTCATGGTAACCTTTACGCCTGACTGTGCGAGGGGGCGGTGACCCTCAGCTGGGCGGAAGATTAGGAAGCCCAGTTAGGGCAGCGGCCGCTTCGTGCGCGGGTCTAGGATCCCAGTCTTTTTCTCGGTTTTTCGCGAGCGCTCGCAGTTTTTACGCCTCTCTGGGATCCACAGGTTTCTTTTAAAGACCGGTTCCGCTGACCCTTGTTCTTTAGGGTGCCTAGGCAGGAGACCCTTGGTTTTAGTTTTTCGAGCTCGTGAGCCCGTACTGGTCGGGCCGGTTTTTCTTTTAGAGCGACTTTTCTAGAGAGTCTCTCTCACCCGTCTCAGTGGCGTAGTTTTGGAGTAGACCTATCCCTCTATTGGACCGCCTTCCAATTAGAGGGCGAGACGGAAGAGCCTTTTGTAGGCTTCCTCACCGCTTGAGTTTTATTTATTTTTTTCGCCAGCACACTTGGCGATGCTACATCCGAATCATCCCTACATATATCTGAATCCTCTATGGCTACATCTGAATCAGTTACGGTAGAATTTTGGAAAAAGTTACATTTGAGATTGGATTGAGTCATAATTAAGTTTGGCTAAAGTTGAATTACAGTTGAATTGGTTACATGGAAGCTTGGTTACAGTTGAGTTGGTTTCCGTTGAACTAGTTACTTTTCTGCCAATAATTCCTGACAAAGAGAAAAGACCATATCATGAAAATCATCCTTATCAGACTACAACCTACTATCACAGTTGATTGAAATAGCTAGTGAACGTGTTGGGAACTTAGTTAGGATGCATTTTACTCCACCGCATGCCTACGGAGGCACCCCAACCCTAAGGCTTCCTTACTACCTTAGAGTCATAGTGTGAGGTCTTACCTAGACCCAAGACCACAGACTATCCACTAAGCTTAAGAAATCAACAAGAAAAGAATCAAAACCCCGGATCCATCATATACCCTTACTATGATCAATCCACAAGATTATTAATCATCATTATAAGCATTTAATAAGGATAATAATCATATCATAGTCTCATCATTCACATTCTCAAATAGAAAGGCAATGACTTAAATATGGATCATATGATGGTTGTATATCAATGATTAATGTGGGTAATTAGTGTAGGATGAGTAGAATGGAGTTTTACATACCAAACAAAGCCTGTTTCATTGCAAGTAGCTTTAAATTTTAATTTATCATAGCCAATTTACTTGCTTTCTTTTGTAGACATTAAATATCCTGTTATTATTAATAAATTAGATGTACTCAACGTTTGTTGATGTTCTTTTCTCCCTATTCCATGGATTGCAGGCAAATACCTGCACCGTTGTATTGGGAGAATTGAACATCAGCTTCTGCAGTTACAATTATCAGGTACGCATGCTATAGTTTATTCAAAATATTATATGCTTTTTATTTCTCTTCTTCTATAACTGGGATGCATGTACATAATACAATTTCTATTGTTACATGCCAACTGCTATGGAATTTATGCAATATAATTGTGACATAGTGTAGTCCTGTGGCTTGTTATTAAATTTATGAATGTCATTCAAAAAAAAAATCCCTTAGTTTTCAGTACTCTAATATGATCTTGAATGAACATGATACTACGGGTGATATGTAAACGGGTATCCAGATCCGTTAAGGAGCGGGCCTCTCAGTTTGGTATCAGAGCAGTGGTACCCCGCTATATACATTCGTAGTATTATAGTTCTGATCACATTGAATTCTCGGATTACGACAGTCCTCTGACTTGTCGCGAGTCTGAAGGGGAAATACGACATTCAAAATCAATGACCACAGATGTCACAAATTGCAACTTATTTCCATATTGTATCCCAAGAAGAGAAAAAGCATAATAGAAATATCCGCGGACATCAACTATTGTAATTAAGAATATTGGTTCTTATACAGAACCATGGCGTCTAGTGCCGACCTTTCTATCCTTTTAATTGATTCTGGAGCGATGAATGAACTTTGAATTTCTAACTTCAGTAGGTAGAGGTGCAGATACCCTAGATCATCCTTGTCACATTATGGGTCATGTGGCTAAATGATCATTATAAGACTAATAGTCTGATAGCTACCAATGTTGATTGGTGGACATGAGACGATAGCAGATTGTCTGCTACTACAGCTCAATAAGTTTGACCTAACTTTGGGTATGAATTGAATGTCAGGCTGTCAGCTCATCATGCCTTATGTAATTAATTCTTGAAGACAATTGTTTTCAAGATTCCAGACTTACCCGAGTCTACCTATAAGGGTACATTACATGACTCCAAAATGAAGTACATTTCAGTGTTGAGAGATCAAAGACTCATAGATCGAGAATACGATACATTTCTAGCAATTATCCGAAATACACCTGATGAACGAGCCGATGACTCAGGACATCAGTTTGGTGTTGAATTAGTCCAATGTGTTTCCTGATGATTTGCCAGGTATATCGCTTGAGAGAGAGATTGAGTTCGAGATCATACTACTACCATATATACAACCAATCTCGATGGCTTTATGCCGCTTGGCACTAGCCGACTTAAGAAAGCTCAATATGCATTCGCAAGAGTTACTTAACGTAGGTTTCGTAAGGCTGAACACTCCACCTTGAAATGCTCCAGTTCATTTGTCAGAAAGAATGATGGGTCGGTGAGATCGTACATAGATTACATTTAGATGAACAAGAAAACGGTGAACAACCATTATGCTCTGCCACACATAGATGACTTATTTGATCAGTTACAGGGATCTTCGGTATCCTCGAAGATCGACATTCGACATGGTTACCATCAACCGAGGATTTGATATTCGAATATTCCAAAAACAACATTCAAGATTAGATATGGGCACTACAAGTTGTCGTAATGTCGTTTGGGCTTACAAATGCTCTACAACTTTTTATGAATATGATAAACATGATTCCGTCCACACTTGGACGAGTTGGTAATTGTATGCATTGACGATATATTGATATATTCCCGAAATAAATAGGGATCACATCAATGATCTAAAGACAGTCATGGACATACTTCAAGAGCACAAGTTGCATGTCAAGCTAAGCAAATGTGAGTTCTAATTATCACAGGTCTCATTCCTTGGGCATGCCATTTCTGGAGCAGGCCTTTAGGACATTGAAGGAAAGATTGACGGCTGTACATATTTTTGCATTTCCTCCAGGCACTCAGGACAATGCTGTATATACAAATGCTTCAAGAGAAGATTTAGGAGTGGTTCTGATGCAACTGGGTCACGTGATTGTTTATGCATCACATCAATTGAGGTCGCATGAGCGGAATTACCCCCGTCCGTGACTTAGAATTGACGATAATTGGTTTTGCTTTGAAAGATCCGACGCCACTATCTCTATAAGGTGAATTTCAAGATTTTCGTAGATCGCAAGAATTTGAAGAACGCCTTTGTTCAGAAGAAGATAAACATGAGACAATGTCTTACCATTCTGGTAAAGGAACATGGTGGCAGATGCGCTTAGAAGGAAAGCTCATGCACATGCGACGAACTAGCTATACACGTGGGGTGTACTCACAAGCTTTGACTAATTAGCATCCATATGAGAGTGCATCTATATATATTGTCGTGCATCAACGCTTCAACGGCCTTTAGAATTGCATATTAGAAGGCCGGAGTGCAAGTCCTTGGATTGAGACAAATACATGCGTGCTAACAAGGACAAAAGTGATAATTATGTGAAGACTAAGTCTACTTTACGAAAGGATGGCTACATCGTTGTGTCCAACGATGAGCAATTGCCTAGAGATTCTTGATGAGGCACGCATCTCACAACTGTCTTCTTATCCTGGCAGTACAGAAATATATCGTAATCTGCGCCAACATTCTGAAGGGTCGGGATGAAGTGCGATGCACCACATCAGGTTAGCAGATGCAGGACTTGTCAAATGGTCATGACTTAGCATGGGAGACCACCATGGTTATTACAGTCTCTTTCATTCAAATGAAAGAGTATCTCTATTGATTAGCCGAAGACACCAGATGGTCACGATGCTATTTGGTCATTGTCGATAGATTAATCAGCCCATTTCATACCTATAAGTATGACCTATGCTACATTAGGTTGGCAAGATTGTATGTACATAACGTTATCAGGCTTCATGATATACCACGCAAGGTAGTGTCTGACATGATGACAGAGACTCGATGTATACATTTCACTACTGGCACCAAATTATGCCAGCATTTCTTAAAAAAAAGAGAGAGAGAGTTCCGCATATCATCCACATATCGATGGATAGAGCAAGAGTGCTATTCAGAAACTTTATAATTTGTTACATGCATGAACTCTAGAGTGGAAAAGATCCTAGAAGGACCACCTATCGTTGGTAAAATTTCTATACAACAACCGTCATTCTAAGTATTGGTATAGCAACATTCGAAGCCCTATACAGGTGGAGATGCCTCATACTTCTCAGCTCGCGTACGATAGGTAAACATGCTCTGTACCTCGTAGATCTCTTAGAGAAAAATACTACGATTGTTGATCTCATGAGGTAAAGGCTTCTGACGGCTCAGAGCCGCTAGAAAAGCTATACATATCGTCAGAGAAGAGATATAGAGTTTCAAGTAATCTGAACATCTTCTCTTTATCCATTCAAAATATGACTTATCAATATTCAATTTAACCTCTCATACTGATCAAATATCTGTAAACACAGATAGGAGATTGTGTGTTCCTACGAGTATCTTCCACGAAAGAAATACAGAGATTTAATGTCTTTGATGTCTACAGCAAATTAACACTGATATTTTGGATCATTGGAAATTATTACTCGTAAAATAAGGTGGTATATCGAGCGGTCCTTCCTCTACACCTATCAATCATATAAGTATCCAATCTAAGGATGTACGTACACGACCTCAACACATCATCATCTAAAAAAAAAAAAAAACTTAACGTGGAGCCAGACTTGACATATGAGGAGAGACCGGTACAAATACTCGATAATACTATAAAGAAGCCTCGCATCAAAGAAATTTCCCAAGACAGAATACTATGACACCAACATTGTAACAAAGAAGCGGCATGGGATAACCAAAGCAGACATGCGGGTAAGATACCGCAGCTTTGTCAGATAATGGTCAAAACAAGCCCATTAATTTTATATATTGAAAGAGCATGGCTTGTTTTCCCTTTGAGGTTTTTATGGGTTCAAAACCCTTTGAGGTTTTTATGGCCAGATGAGGTACAAACAAGACACTGAATAACCTTGACTCGAGTCTCGAGGACGAGACTCCCTTTGAGGTTTTTATATTTGTAACATCCGGTTTCCAATCAAACCCGAAGTCGTCCGATTTTGGGTCTAATGAACCCAAAAACGTTATCGGTCAATACTAAACAACTTAAAACGATCAATTAATCGTGAATCAAAAGTTGTTCGGGAGAAATCGACCAAAAATCGGTCAATCCGTAACGCGCGCCGTGAAAAGCCGCGACGCAAATTCGGAAACCGCGAAACAAGCCGAGACCGTCATTAGATCCGATTCGACGATACAAGACCAACGGAATCGACCGTTCGTCAATCGGAGGTCATATGATATTTTAAATTACAAAATTTATTCTTAGACAAAAGCCGTATCCGAAAATTTCGGGTATTCAAAACCCGACCGAAAGTATATGAATATTATACTCATTTTGATCGTCATTCAGAAACGATCGAAACGAGCTATTGTACACCAAAATCCGAGACTCGGTGTGCGAATACGGTCAACTTCGATTTTCTATATATCATAGAGCTACAAAAATAAAATAAAATTTCAACACAGCAGACTGTTGCCTGCTGTCCCTCTCCACTTGTCTTATATCCTCTCCACATGTCAAATAACCCTAAGCCCTCTTCCCTTATATATATCACCACACCCCTCCTCTCGTTCTCTCTATTTCTCTTCAATCTCCAGCCGACGAGCCCTCTTTTCTCCTCTATTCCTTGCTGGAAAATGGAGTTTCTATCCTATCTCCAACTACCGATGCCTTCCTATAATTTTTGGAGACCCCCATCTGCTATGATGTTGCTGCATGTCCTTAAGGAGCCACAACTGTCCCCTTTCTGGATGTTGCTACTGCAGTTGGCTCTCAATTAAAGCCACTGCATGCTGGATTTGATCTCTAAAATTGGAGATATACAAGGTACAATCTCAAAACCCCCAAACTTCTCAAAATTAACCACACCGAAGAGGCTCCCGATTTCTTTCCCACGTGAGATCCCCCAGCCCTCCTATTTTGGTTGCAGCATTGCTTGGAAATCCAAATCAGCTGCTCCAACATCTCCTGGAAAACAAAATCTAAGCAACTGGAAGACCTCCCTGGAACAACTAAATTGTTGCTTCCCTCTTCGATCAAGGTGTTGCTGATCTATTTGAAGCTTGTGCTTGCATGTTCTGCTACATGCATGTGAGATCTCCAAAAATTAAAGATCCAAAGGTACAATCTTAACCATCTTTTGCTGCCTTCCATGCATGTATGCATTCTAAATTTCAGATCCATATATATATTTTGAATTCTGATTGAAATTCAAAATGTAAGAAGATCAACCAGAACTTTAGATCCCACTTTAGATCCCACTGACAAATAGTCACAAAGAACTTCGAATCTCAGTAAGAAAGGTGGCTTTCTTGAAGAATACTAGCATTCATTATCATTTAGAACAAGAACTTACTACACAGATCCTGCTTATTTAAATCATTAGACATTCTGGCATGTTGAAAAAAAAAATGTTGATTGAATACAGAAAAAAAAAATGGCATATATGAAATAACTTATAAAATAAGTCTTAAAAAAAAAAATATGTGTTGGCTGAAAGTACATGGAATATAAAATTATGCTCAATTACACTATAGTCTCTATAATACTTATGAATAACTTGACATTTTAGTTCGAATTCAGACCATTTATAATTGTGGATTTTGTTATGAAATGAAAGATTTATGTGTTTTGGTTGGAGGGTCACCAGAATGAGGAGCAGAAACTTGTATTAGCCTCTCCTATACTCTTTCAAAATTTTCATCATGTATTCTTTGCAATTTCATCAACTTCAATTACAAAATACTTATTATAAAATATCAGACTTTGGTTATAAGCATCCACAAAATTATCTAACTCGATCTGTATGCATGGAAGAAGAAAAAAATGATATATCCGCAATAAGACATTGAGGATTAATGGTTGATAGTTTCCTATAATGATTCCTTACTTTCAAGTTGACAAAAGCTTTCCTCGTAGCCTGGGTGAGGGTATGACCTGACCATTTTTTTGATTATATTCTTTTCATTTAGTTTCATCAAAGGAATTTAATGGGTGCTTAAACTAGTCATGATTATGGGAACCGTGTTTAAGAAAACATGCGGGTTAACATTGGCTCGATGTACTAGTGGAGTCCACAATCACTTATCCTTAGGGTTTGGGTTTGATTTGGTTTAGACAAGATGAATATGGCGTTCAAATTTAAATCGACTTGAATTGGGTTCCCAAAGAATCTTCCTTTAATATATATATATATATATAAGGATTAAAAGATCTTAAAAAAAAATGCCCATGTGTAGAGTTGGAAATAAGTTATTCGATGGTATATATATACGCATTTGGAAAAAAAAAAAGAGAAAAGGGCATCGGTACTTGATAGAGTATAATCTGTGACCTTAAAAAGTGAGATTTGTGATGAAGGAACAAGGATTTCAATGACCTTATGTATCATTTTATATATATATGCGCTGAAACATTTATCTTATATTGTATTTGGTTGAGTACAAAGGAGCCCAACAGGCACCTATTCCCTCTGCCCAAGAGAACAATTATTCGAAGAATATGAACTTATAATCTCATGATTTGAAAAATAAGATCAATGAGGTTTTTCATAAAAGTGACTTATAAAACCTATATCAATAAACAAGCCACCAAATTATGAGATAATCTATGATCAATGACTGACAATCTTCGTGATCAATTATTTAGGTATGAATCACTAATTATGGATCACTATGCAATAAGAATGTCCATAAGATGCCCAGATCTGTAAAGTTAACTGCAACAAAGGTTGAGAAAGGATGTGTATCAAGTCAGTGATGATGATCCAATGACGACTGATAATTAAAAGTGCCAGTCATGGTAACCTTTACGCCTGACTGTGCGAGGGGGCGGTGACCCTCAGCTGGGCGGAAGATTAGGAAGCCCAGTTAGGGCAGCGGCCGCTTCGTGCGCGGGTCTAGGATCCCAGTCTTTTTCTCGGTTTTTCGCGAGCGCTCGCAGTTTTTACGCCTCTCTGGGATCCACAGGTTTCTTTTAAAGACCGGTTCCGCTGACCCTTGTTCTTTAGGGTGCCTAGGCAGGAGGACCCTTGGTTTTAGTTTTTCGAGCTCGTGAGCCCGTACTGGTCGGGCCGGTTTTTCTTTTAGAGCGACTTTTCTAGAGAGTCTCTCTCACCCGTCTCAGTGGCGTAGTTTTGGAGTAGACCTATCCCTCTATTGGACCGCCTTCCAATTAGAGGGCGAGACGGAAGAGCCTTTTGTAGGCTTCCTCACCGCTTGAGTTTTATTTATTTTTTTCGCCAGCACACTTGGCGATGCTACATCCGAATCATCCCTACATATATCTGAATCCTCTATGGCTACATCTGAATCAGTTACGGTAGAATTTTGGAAAAAGTTACATTTGAGATTGGATTGAGTCATAATTAAGTTTGGCTAAAGTTGAATTACAGTTGAATTGGTTACATGGAAGCTTGGTTACAGTTGAGTTGGTTTCCGTTGAACTAGTTACTTTTCTGCCAATAATTCCTGACAAAGAGAAAAGACCATATCATGAAAATCATCCTTATCAGACTACAACCTACTATCACAGTTGATTGAAATAGCTAGTGAACGTGTTGGGAACTTAGTTAGGATGCATTTTACTCCACCGCATGCCTACGGAGGCACCCCAACCCTAAGGCTTCCTTACTACCTTAGAGTCATAGTGTGAGGTCTTACCTAGACCAAGACCACAGACTATCCACTAAGCTTAAGAAAATCAACAAGAAAAGAATCAAAACCCCGGATCCATCATATACCCTTACTATGATCAATCCACAAGATTATTAATCATCATTATAAGCATTTAATAAGGATAATAATCATATCATAGTCTCATCATTCACATTCTCAAATAGAAAGGCAATGACTTAAATATGGATCATATGATGGTTGTATATCAATGATTAATGTGGGTAATTAGTGTAGGATGAGTAGAATGGAGTTTTACATACCAAACAAAGCCTGTTTCATTGCAAGTAGCTTTAAATTTTAATTTATCATAGCCAATTTACTTGCTTTCTTTTGTAGACATTAAATATCCTGTTATTATTAATAAATTAGATGTACTCAACGTTTGTTGATGTTCTTTTCTCCCTATTCCATGGATTGCAGGCAAAATACCTGCACCGTTGTATTGGGAGAATTGAACATCAGCTTCTGCAGTTACAATTATCAGGTACGCATGCTATAGTTTATTCAAAATATTATATGCTTTTTATTTCTCTTCTTCTATAACTGGGATGCATGTACATAATACAATTTCTATTGTTACATGCCAACTGCTATGGAATTTATGCAATATAATTGTGACATAGTGTAGTCCTGTGGCTTGTTATTAAATTTATGAATGTCATTCAAAAAAAAAAATCCCTTAGTTTTCAGTACTCTAATATGATCTTGAATGAACATGATACTACGGGTGATATGTAAACGGGTATCCAGATCCGTTAAGGAGCGGGCCTCTCAGTGGTGGTGGAGGTGGCGGTGGAATTGTTGGTGCTGGTGTGGGGACTTGCAAAGGGGACGACTCTGGTGAACTCCCTATAGGCGGTGGAGGAACATAGACATCATCAATGGTAGTGGATGGTACCATTCTGTCATCTGCAGGCGAGAAGTACATGACAGACTCAAAGAAAGTGACATCAGCACTCACAAAGTACCTCTTAGTCGTTGGGTCATAACACCGATAGCCCTTCTGTGTCCTGGAATAGCCAACAAAGACGCACTTGACTGCTCTGGGAGAGAGTTTGTCAAGACCTGGAGATAGACGATGAACGAAAGCCACAGTACCAAAGACACGTGGAGTCAGTGAGAATAACTCCTTGTTTGGGAAAAGAATAGAGATAGGTGACTTCTCACCAAGAACTGAGGATGGCATTCGATTGACCAAATAACATGCAGTAAGAACAGCGTCGCCCCAGAATGGAATAGGAGCACAGCTCTAAATCAACAGGGTATGAGTAATATCCAAGAGATGGCGACGCTTTCTTTCCGCCACACCATTTTGTTGTGAAGTATATGCACACGTGGTTTGATGAATAATACCCTTTGATGAAAGAAAGTGAGAAAGTGAGCGTGTACAAAATTCGAGGGCATTATCCGTCCGCACATATTTGACTGAGGAAGAGAAAATATTGTGCATTTCATTAATCAAATTCTTGATCACATCTCCTGCTTCAGATTTATTCTTCAAAAGAAAGACCCATGACACACGTGAAAAATCATCCACTACCACAAGATAGAACCTGTACCCCTGATGATCGGGAACACGATTCGAACCCCATATATCTATATGCAACAACTCAAACGGGGAGCTACTGCTCCGACTCTGACGACTTGGGAAGCTTGACCTGTGATGCTTTCCCAACTGACATGCTTCACAGCGGAAAGACGAACTAGGAGAGATCTAGAGCAGAAGATGGCGCATTTTCTGGAGCGGAAGGTGACCAAACCGGAGATGCCAGATGTACGGAGAGACTGGTCCGGCAGAATGAGAAGAGACGCCAGCATAGGAATTTCGAACCAGCCGATATAAACCACCCTACTCAGAGCCACAGCCAATCACCTTGCCCGTGAGTATGTCCTGAAAAATGAGAGAAGACGGGTCAAATATAGCACGACAATTCAGATCCTTCGTGATCTGACTAATAGATAGCAAATTCATTGAGAACTCTGGAGCATGTAGGACATTCTGTAGCTACATAGTGGAGGAGAGGACGACCTCCCCCTGTCCAACAAGGGGTGAATGGGTACCATCCGCTATCTGTACTGAGCGGTCGGGAGGAATGTCCCTGTAGGCCTGTAATCTATCTCTATCTCGGCAGAGATGATGTGTGGCTCCGGAATCTATAACCCAGTCAGATATATCATGAGGTGGTATGAAAGCAGTATATCTACCAGAGGTACTGGCTGTGGCTGATGAACTGGCAGAGGCAGTAGCAACAATATCTGAAGAACCGCCTGACGAATCACCAGATGAATGTGGCATAATATCTCGGAGACGGGCCACAAGTTCGTCGAATCGGTTATCTGTAGTAGACGGTAATGGAGACTGTGAATGCTCCGCAACACGTGCCGATGCTGGGAACCCATGCTTCGAATAGCATGTCTCCTCCGAGTGTCCTGTGCGGTGACAATAGGAGCATGTCTGACTGAAGCGACCACCCCTTCCCTGGGGTCCACGGCCACGTCCACGACCACGACCAGAGGACGGTCCACCTCTCCCACGCGAGACTGCCATCGCTGAAGGGGGTGGAGTAAAAGAGCTAGAGGAAACTGGAATGCGACTAAGCCTTCTGTAAACATCTTCCACTGGAGGAATAGCTGCATCAGCGAGAATCTGAGATCGAGCGGCATCATACTCAGGGTCAAGAGCCGCAAGTAGAACACCAACCATGGTGGCGTTTCGAAACGCCTTCTGCTGCTCAGGAGTTGCAGTGAGAGGAATGGTACTGTATAACTTCTCAAACATCCCTCTTAGGGATGTGTAAAGAGAATGGAGAGGTCTGTTGTTCTGCTTCATTGTGAAGATGTCGTGCTAAAGCTGCAACATCTTCGTCTCATTTCGCACCCGCGAATATGTAGCGGCAAGAATGTCCCACATTGCCTTAGCAGTGGGCTGATGGAGGACGTCGTTAGCAATCTCCATCGTCAAGGTACCGGACAACCAGACCTTCGCATAGGAATCATCAGCCTCCCATGAGGCATATATCCCAGTCTTCTCTGCGGGCTCATCCTCGGTAAGAATGTGCTTCTTACCATTGGACTTCATGAGGCTCATGAACTGCATAGCCCAGAGCTCATAGTTAGACCCATCCATCTTGACTATTGGCGCAGGACCTTTGAATGCGCCGGTGGAGGGCATATCGACTTTCGATTCTGACATATTGCCGCTTGGAGAAGAACTAGGATATGTAGACGTGATGCTGAATGTCTACACCAACTGCATCGGATTTGAGTGCGTATGTAGACTTTACACACTCAAATCCATAGAACGGACGAGGAGGGAACTAGAGCACGCCTCGCAGGAGGCTTACAGCCCTTGCAGCGGCTGGGAGCCGCTTAGGGACCTTACGCGGCGGGCTGTACAAGCACCCGGAGGGGCTACAGCGGCAGCTGGTGGCTTCCGCCAGTGGGCTGGAGCTACTGGCGGTTGGCTGGCTGGGGCTTCTGGCGGCGGAGGGATGGGACCTTTGGCTGTGGCCTAGGGCGATGAGAGCCCCAGGAAGAGAGAGGGGCGGCGGCGGCGTGAGATAAAGGAAGAGAGAGAGGCGGCGGCGGTGCCGAGAAGAGGGAGGCGGGTGGGGAAAGGGGGGGCGGCGGCGGGTGGAGAGCCCTAGGGTGGCTCTGATACCATGTTGGGAAAAGAGTCTTCGTTATAATTCAAGAAAACCCTAGGCTCTCTTATATAGGGAGAGACCTTAAGGGTAAATTACAAAGAAGTCTAAATAAGAAAAAGAAATAACGACGGGATACATAAAATGATAATAGAGAAACTATCTCTACAGGAACAAATGCCGACTTAGTAATTAATATGCAGTCTATAAACCACCCCAAAAAATCAAACACGAGGGCCACTCCCTTCGTAAACTCTACATCCCCTCTGCACAAAAATTTATCGTCGTCTGTATATTGAAGGATATGCATGAAAACATCGTCATCGCAAAAACCAATAGTGAAGCCACCCTCCACCCCGTTGTATCCATCTTATCCAAGGCATCGACAAGAAGAACAAAAAGTTATGATGCTAACGTGCAGTTCTGTCTGAGCAATCTCTGTGCAGGAAGAAACCATCCTCCTGCCTACCATTCACCAAAACAATAAAAGACGAGGTTGTTACGCATCTTTTCATCCAGCCAATCTATTCGGCAGAAAAACCCATGCACTAAAGAGATACCCAAATGGACATGCAATGTACAAAATCATAGGCTTCGAAGAAATCAAACTTCCATAAGAAATGTTTGGTCTTCTTCTGCTTCCATTCCGTAATAATATGTGAGACCGTTAGAACCCTATCAATCATGTGTTTCCACAGGATGAAAGTTGTCTATGTGGGATCAATAAGGAGCCAAGAACCTCCTACAACGTGTTGGCCAGGGCATCTCCACAATGAGGCATATGGCATTTAACATAACAATAGGGTGCATCACCTCCACTCTTCCAAATTCTCCTAACCCATAACCAACAACAGGTCTCAATAATCCTAGAAAAGGATCGAAAAGGCATACAAGCATGGAGAGCCATCTAAATTCAACTCAAAAGTTTCTTGTTGGACCTCCATAAGTACAAAATATCGCATCAACTCCTCAAACTATAACTCAATCAATCTCCAGACATCTCTGCCCTCCCACCTGGATTCGCCACCAGGAACATGCCATTTATACCCATAGTAGTGGCGTTCGCATCAACAATGGCATGATCCCCATTTAACTCCTCTCCATCTATCTCAATAGAGGGTATTAAATTATGTTTCATGTGAGCACTCGTTGCATGGAAAAGTCGAGTGTTTGAATCTCCCGCCTTCACCCACTTATGTCTCAAACTTGGCCTTCGATCAATCTTCTTATCCTCCTCCAATAGAATACAGCTCTACCCGTACGTCATTGCCTCCACCTCCTCAACCAGCTCCTTAAATCTTACAGACGATCAAGACACTCAATCTTAGCACAGGCTACATCCCTATAATGCCTCTGAGCTCCCGAGTCTCCAACCTGTACTGCACAAGCATACTACGAAAAGCTCAACGCTTCTCAGTCATCCTCCTCCAAACAAACCTCTCCACATCTGCCAGCACCTCATGACTTTCTCGCGAAAACCCTTCTCCTCCATCCACGAGCACTCAAAATGAAACGAGTTTCATGGACGTTAACCAACCCTCGAGTTCCACTAGACCGACGTAAGATTCAAATGAGACCACCGTAAGGCCAACACAATTCCAAAGGAAAATTCTCCAGCAACCCCACATAGCCAAGAAATTGGTCCATGTAATACTTGATGAATTGTTTCTCCACGCGTATCTTGAATTGATAGCATCCAAAGCCTGCAAGGACGAATCCCCCGTAAAGTCAACAAATAGGGGAGGAGCAGTGTCCGATCCACCGTTGTCCCATAGGCTATCCACAGCAAACAAAGTGATGTTGAAGTCACCACCCACAATCCAAGTTGGATCAAGAAAAAAAGACCGCACTAGGCAAAGCTCATACCACATCTCTGGCTGCACTAAAGCCCCCGAAGGGCCACCAACCATGGAGACCAGAAAAAGAAAACCATTCAAGATCCTTTGAAGCAGAACAGAGAGGATTCGAGTGGCATAAATCGAGTCAACCAATTCATTGTTTACCATTCCATCCAACAAACATGCCCTCCAACCACCCACCAAGGAAACGCCATAAAATCAAAGAGTCAAGATCCCCTCACGTTAACCAAAGAAAATTATCCCACATCTCTAACTTCATCTCATGTAAACACATTACATCTGCTAAACGTTCTTTTGTTCTATTGTCATTGCTCCTCGACATTCTAGGAGAAAACCATTATGTATTAATAGTTAGGGCCTCCCCCGCTAGCTTCACCCCCAATGTAGTTTGCTACAATTTCGAGTTTCTACTTAGCCTTGTCGCGACCTTCACTCCAATAAATATGCCACTCTTTTTGTTGGCATCAACAGACTGCACCATTATGACCACATCACTAACATGTATATCTAAATATGACGACCCTCCACAGGCAAGGAAGGCCATATCGATATCGATATCATATCGATCTGCCAGAAAAGGATATATCAGGATATATCGGAGATATATCGACGATATCGGTGGAAATATCAAAAATGGCTCAAAAAGGCTATTTTTGTTGTTTTTTCAGAAATTAAGATCATCCAAGCTATTAAAACAATAAATAACTTAAAAATACACACATACATCACACATATCGGTCATTTATACCCTATATATCGCACATATCAGTCATATCAACATATCATTATTAATGATGATTCCTGACTTATAGATATTGGAAATAGATTTCATTCAAGTTCTTATAACATTAAATAACTTACAAATATACACTTAGATAGCACATATAGATCATCTATGATCCTTGTATCGTACATGATTCATATCGGTCATATCCGACACATAGTGAATGGCATTGAGATGAGTCATTTGATTTGATTCAAAAAATTTACTTAATGATTAATGAGGCAATGTTTATTTGGTATAAAGATTATCTGGTAGCTCCTATGGACATGGATGGTCACTTCAACAAGCTGCAGCTTGAGAGGGGGGCCTATACGCAACATCAGGAATATCTGGTAGCTGCACCGAGATCTCCTCTATCCCTGAGGAGGAAACCTCACGATGACACAACAATTTGTGCAATTTTCAATCACAATGTCCGTAACCCCAAAAACCACATTTGAAAAAACGAAATCTCCCTCTTAAATCAATGCCATGATGTCACATTGTCTCCTAGACCCCACCATCATCAACAACAGTGGCAACATCAACCACAACATCACTTGTAGCACCACATGTAACATCACCATGCACCATACCCATACCATCGCCCATAGCATCCTTCCTAGAATACTAACAGCCGTCCACCAAAGTAGCATTTGAGGCCGCAATCCAACAGCAAGGACCCAATTGCACCTTGGCGGAGATAACATGAGGTAGCATAGGTTTGAGCCCAAGTTGAAGCACATGCGACAGAGGTCTTAACCCCCTAGGCACCATGGGCAGGAGTACTAGATATCATAGAGTATCAACCTATGAGCGACAACACTTCAAGGAGGGGAGCCATGTCATCATAGAGGCTCCTCTCTAATCACCTTATCTATCACCTCCACCTCTACCTGAACAGCCCATCCACCATGAATTGAGAATGTTTGCTCTAAATAAACTTTTTAGTCGTGTGGGTTATAAGTTGGGTGCATAATGTACTTGACATCGGTTTATATCCTTGTATTAACAAAATTATTGATTACTAACACGCAGTTGTCATCATTATCCATTCAAAAAAATAACATTTGTTTTTATATCCTTTCTATACCACTACATGATTTCCATCTAACGTCAAGGTCCCATCTAACAAACATGTTTTAGTTGATTTCTACATTATCAAAATGGTTAGCCAGTTGTCTCGTTACTATTATTATGGGGTAACAATTGCATTAATATCATAATTGTTATAAACTAATCTGAGTTTACCAAAGGAAAATCCGAAGGCGCCGCACATGTTTCCTTTTCTTGATGCTGAAGAAGGAATCTCTTGAGTAGGTTGGCAACTATCGTTTGATTGCTTTGTATGATGCTATTATACGATCGTTGCGAAGACATTGGAAATAAGACGGGATGGTTATGGATGTCCTAGCAAGCCTAGCTCTATCTACCTTGATCTCAGCTGGATTTTTACCGGACAATTTCGCGAGGATGATGGAAAAGGTGGCAGATTGGGAATGGGGGGAAGTGAATGGTTTCTCAT
The DNA here is from genome assembly GCA_037367405.1 of Ottelia alismoides. NCBI lineage: Eukaryota > Viridiplantae > Streptophyta > Magnoliopsida > Alismatales > Hydrocharitaceae > Ottelia > Ottelia alismoides. Next base: position 57,831 of record JAZKJV010010094.1, read on the forward strand.
GGAGACTGGTCCTTTCTTTCGAGTACACTAAGGAATATAGGTTTTTCATTGAGTTGGTTGATCAAGGGTGTGATTGTATCTTCTTTTTATTTCATGAACAACATGTTGAAAGGTGAGTGGGTTCAACCATGGAGAAGGGTAAGACAAGGGTAATCGTTGATTGATATTGTTTGCCCGAGTGGCAGATATTCTAACTTAAACAATGTATCAAACTTGTGGCAAGGGTCTACTCCTTGATTTAACGCAAGCAGGGTTATATGCAAGTGACAAGGGAGGACTTCATTATGTCAGAAATGTGTGAGGCGTTGAGGAAGAGGTCGTTAATATAGGTGCCAAAGTTTAAGTTGGATTATCGATTATAATGGAAACCAAGGGCGGCATTGAAGTTAACCTACATGGATGGTTGGTAAGGTAAGAAGGGAGGTTATAACAATGCTTCAAAGAATGTGGACTTTAGGTGCAGATGAAACTTGCTCAATGTGCAACAGTTAAAGGCGGTCAAGGAGCACACATGCACATATTCTATCGTAGTGTAAGGAGCATTGAGAATCCTTTGGATTGATGCGAGTGGGAAGGATGTGTTCTAGCAAGCTTCGTATCTCAAAGAGAACGCGCGACCAGGTGTTTGGAAGAAGCAAGATAGAATTTGGTTGCTTGTTGTCATGTGGGCAATTTGATGCAAGAGGAACTCAGTGGCATTCAAAGATAAGAGGTACTATGTAGAGAATGTGCAGTACATAGTGTGAGATCATGTAAGTGTCATGGATGACTGTGAGCCTGGAAAGTGTAAATATTTCTCATGGTCGAATAGTCCATGGATGCCCTTATCGATCGGGTCTTTCTACCAAAGGGTCGAGGAGTTTATGAAGTTGACAGAGATCCTTGGAACTTTGGAAGGGCCTTTAATGGGCAAGGTTGGTCGTTGTTGGTTTGAAGAGATGTTACTTTTAAAGATGCGACTATTTTTTCCCTGTTTAATTTTGGCATCCTAAAAGAGGAATGTAAAAAATCCAGAGCTAGAAGGTTTCTCTGAGGGTTAAAATCTTCTTACAGTTTTGCACTAGGGTGGATGATAATCAATGTTCATCAAGTAAGGATCATACAAGGGGCTCCTTCAAGTTGCATGTGTTAATCTAATGATATAGAAGATGTGGACAAGTTATATTTCACCTCTTAGAGATCTAGCTGTGGATTTTCAATACGCCTTAACCTTTGGAGATCTCTCATCTAAGGATGACAGCATCAAGATTCTGGCTATTGTTTGGACTATTTTGTTGGCTCGGAATGTTTGAGGGAAAAAAGGTGAGCATCTGCAGTAGTGTTCACCTACCCAACTTCATTTGTAATTTAAATAATAATAATTAGTAATTACAACGAGCATGACTCAACAAGAGACTTGGCACGCTCTCGGGCACTTTCTACATAGAGTCTGAGAAAGATTTTTTTTTTCATCAGGAGAGATGCTATGTTCCCACTTAATGGTATAGTGGTAGTACAGTGTGTCTACCACACAAAAGACCAGGGTTCGAATCCCACTCTTGCAGTGGTTGCATTAGGTAGTCAACGACCAACGTAAAAAATAGTTGAATCTTTCGACATAGATTTGAGCAAGAATCCATGTAGCCGACCCTACTTATAGTGGGAGAAGGCTTAGTACATTAGGAGAGGTGCTATGTTGAGATTGTTTTTTAACATGTCGGGAGCCTTGCTAAGTCCTAATCCTTGTACTTCTTAAATTTGTGATATATAAAGTTGTGGGTGTGCATACTTTTAGTTGCTTGCCATTATTTCTTTTACAAAAAATAATATGGCCAACCTCATGGATGTCATCCTGCCAAGTATGTATATGAGGCTATCATGAAAAAAAGTTATATCAAACAAACAATCTTATTATACATCACAATTAATATACTCAAAACCATCTAAAATTTTGATTTCGATATACAACTAATTATTTATGTAGCTAAAGGACCCTGCAAATATCCAGATTTGAGAATATCTGAAGATATCAAATTTCATAATGTAACTCTAAATTGACATATGGGTCGTGCAGAGTTTGATTGACGATCGTGATTCGGGCCATGTGGCTGGCCCGAAATGGTGCAACCTCTTAGGGTGAAAGGTTCTATGTTCAAAATGTAATCGAGCATGTCAGCATCCTTAGAGACTCCTGGTTCTTCTAATTTTATGCTTTAATTTGTGAATTTAAAGATTTGTGGCTGGGTCTCCTTGACGCATCACCCTTTTCCTTTCAAAAAAAGCTCTATTCTGGCATAGGGATGAGGGACGAGTTTATTTCATGCCATTTAATTTCCGATTTTTGATATATTGATGAAACTGGCATAATCATCAAACAAACATAGACATCCAAACATGTTGCAACGAGAGAAGTACTAGATCCTGATAACAAGAGGAGACGGCCCATAACCCTCAAACAAATTCTCTTCTAATCAATAGGAACCGGTTCGTATTTCTACCTCCATTGCCGAATAATGAAACCCACTCCGGTTTTTTTTTGCTTGCACTAAGAGTGCCCCGAAATATCTATATGAGACTGTAAGACACGGTTCGCATCATCCCTCACCGCACATTAAATAAGAGATGCTCCTACTACCTATCTTAAGTTTCAAGCATTGCACATGTCCAATCAGCAGACTCTGAATCAGACAACTGGAACAGAACACGGTGACAATGCCAAGGAACAGAATTCAACGGGATTATATTACGCTATAGCAATACACGATGTCGGACCTGGATAGGGTGGCTCCTGGATCTGAGGAGCGCTTCACCTCGGCGATGGCTGCCAGTCTTGGGGTCGGCAACGGCGAGGCGAGGACGTTGGTGGACGGGGAGCGGGCGACGGCTGTAGGGCGCAGTTTGTTGGTGGTAGTGGTGGCGGATATGGCGGGGGGAGACCGGGTTGAGACGGTGATTGGAGTGGGTGAGGGGAGGACGAGCCGCGGCATCTGCATGGTCTCTGCTGGAGGGAAGATGTGTAAGGAGGGCGTCTATCTACCGGGGGCTTTTTGGTGGTTTTAGGAATGTGAGGATATTTTTTGTTTGCATGGGAGAACCTCAATTTTTTTTACTTCTACACAGACCTCGTTTGTTTCAATGTAATCCGACACGGAATAACAATCTCTAAATTTAGACTTTTTTTGTTTGGAAGGAGTTCAACCAATCAGAATTATTATTTTACAGGGAATAAAGTTCATATTGGTGTAGGAATGGTATTTCGCGGGTACTTTAATTACGTAAACGTTATATTATTATAGAAAATTGTTCTTCCATATAAAATAATGTTCGTATTATTGCATTGGTTTATCAAGTTAAAATCTAATTACATAAAAATTAAATGGTTTTTATCAGTTATGTCCCTTTGAGATATTGCAATATCAGTTATGCCCCTCTCTTTTTTGGAATATCAGTTGTGTTGCTCCTACCTTGTGAAATTCACAGTTCTACCCTTTTATAATATCAGTTATGCCTCTACTTTACCTTAACAGAAGGGCAAAACTGTGAATTTTGCAAGAAGGTAGGGGCACAGCTGATATTCTAAAAAGGAGAGAGGCATAACAAATATTGCAATATCTCAGAGGGGCACAATTGATAAAAATCCAAAATTAAATATAACAATCCTCCACGATTTCATCAATTTGTAATAAAGATTCAAAGATAGTCAAAAGACATATTTCATATGTCACACTTTGTTTCCAGTAAAGGTACCTTCTGGTATAAACATATACCTGAGTTTACTGCTTCCAATAAAGGATAAGACACTCATACATACACATTGAAATAAGAGTGCCAACTGATTCTTCTAACAGCTTGATATTACCAAATTGAACCTACTTTGTAGGATTTTTACTCATATATATAGGCTGGGTTGATATAGTGGAGGAACTCCCAATGAGTCTCAGTCACATCCCAAGCATGGACTTTGGGACTATGATCTATCATGTCTCTTAGTCAACAAATATGTTGTGATGTCTTTGGATCCAACAAGATCTACATCCAACAATGCTCGAGACACCAAATCTCTTAACATCTTAAATCTGATTAGAATGTGTTTCCTTGTTTTCTGACTAAACTTCGAACTCTTAATCTTGGCAATTGTGCTCATGTTGTTGTGATGCATTGAGACCGCATAAACTAGTTGTCCTACTATGGGAATTTCATAAAGAAGTTCCCTTAGCCATTCAGCCTTGATCCATGCGGTGTCCAAAGCATACACCTCAGCCTCAGACACGGATTGAGCTAGAATGATATACTTCACACACCTTCAGGGCATGTTTGGTTGCAGGGTTGGGCAAGGTTGGCCCAACCCTGGTTACTATTCACAAGGGTACTTTCTCCTCACAGATTACTATTCACCCAGCCCAACCCAGCCCAACCCAACCCTGCCCAAACCTGCAACCAAACAGGCCCTCAGGAGACTGTACCGCCTCCTATGGTAAAGACATGCCTAGTAACACTACTACTCCCAAGCTTCCTTATTTTACATATCCAGCTTGCATCATTATATCCTTCTAGTACATATGGATGTGTACCGTTATGTAAACTAAGGGAAATAGTTCCCTTCAAGTACGTCGACTTGATCCATAGTTTCTCAATGAATACAGTTAGGACAACTAGTGTATCTACTCATCTTTGTAACTGAGAATGAAATATCATGTCTCATGTAATTTGCAATATACATTAAGCTTCCTATCACTTGTGAATACCTAAGCTGAGCTATAGGTACTCCACTCTTGTTCTTATAAAATATTTTCGTTGAATCAAAAGGAGTGATTACAACAATCTTGATATCCAAATTTCTCAAGTATCTTCTCAACATAGTGAGATTGAGAAAGTAAAATCCCATCAGCTGACTTGTCAGTTTGAGGTCTAAGATCACATCAGTAACACCCATGGCATTCATATCAAACTTGCTACTTAACGCTTTAGTCTCATTAATAATCCTCAAATATGATCCAAATAACAGTATGTCATCAACATACATGCACAAGACAATACACTAATCACCTTTCACTTTGGAATAGACACACTTGTCAGACTCATGAACCTTAAAGCTACGTGGCAAAATAGTTTTCTCAAATTTTGCATGCCACATAGTTGGTGCTTGTTTTAATCCATAAAGAAATTTACACAAGCTTGCAAACTTTTTCCTCGTTTACAAAAATCACAAAGCCCACCAGGTTGAGATTTCCTTCTCAAGATCACATGCAGAGAAGGCGGACTTCACGTCTATGTAGAGGATGGAGAGATCATATATATATGTCAATGTTATAAGCATCCGGATTGTGGCTATCATAGTGATAGGATAGTAAGTATCAAAATAATTGATATCTTCCTATTACCTAAAGCCCTTGGCAGCTGATCTAGCTTTACACTTCTCAATTGATCAACCATGCCTAACCTTTCTCTTAAACACCCATTTACACCAATGGTAGAGCACCCTCTGTGTAAATCAACCAGTTCTCAAGTTCCATTAGCCATATTGGAATCCATCTCTCAGATTTAATGATTTCCTTCCATTGTTTTTGCTTCAGATGAAATCATGGTTTCCTTGTAACTTGGTGAATTACCAAGAACTTATATGCATATTTATTTCCAAATAACCTAAAAAGACCGCATCAACAATTTTAGGACCTGACCTTCCCCTTTTTCGATCCTAGCTCCAATCCTTCAATACTACTACATTCATCTCCTTCTCGAATTTTTATTATATATCAGAGCTTGGAAAAGCATGTTAATTATTAATAGTTTGCACTTTGAAATGCACGTAATTTTTGTGATGTGAGATGGATATAGTTATCAAACCCAATTTAATTTAGTTGAAATCGCGTGATGATTCTAACTAAATAATTGGTTTTGGACTAACATGTTGGAGAGTCAATTGATGATCTCTTTCTCATGTTCTAGGACCAAAACCTTAGCAATACAACCCCGCACTTTGAGATACCATAAGCTTGGTTCCTATTTTTTCATAGTTCAAACAGACACTTTTCTATATGTCTTGGAGGGACCATATTCAGAATATGGAAAGCCATATTCAAAACCTCTCCCATATATCGGTTGGAAGTTCATAACTCTGTAGGAGAGCATTGATCATGCCAGTTAGGATCATATTTTTCCGTTTTGCTATCCCATTTGATTTTGGTGAATATGGAGTACTAACTTCATGAACTATGCTAGACAATCTGCATTATTCATCAAATAAGTTAGATATATACTCACATCCTCTATCTGACCTAAGGCATTTAAGCACTTTTTATGTTTGTATCTCAACCTCATTCTCAAATGTAATAAATTTCTCTAAGGCTTTATCAATGGTTTTCATTGGATACACATGACAGTATCTATTACCATCATCTATAAAGGTGATAAAGTATTATTATTGTCTCGGGTCAACACACCATTAAACTCACAGAAATCTGTACACTAGATCCAAGAACTCACTCTCTGTAAAGACATAGTGAATAAACTTCCTATGTGTTAGCTTGCACACAAAATTCATATTTTTGAGTTTTTATCAAAATGTTTAGGGAACATCTCTAAATTCACAATTATTTTAATTGAATTCAAGATCACACGTCCAAATCTACCATGCCACATTCATAAGATTCTAAATTATTAACAACATGAGACACATAATCAAAATATTTAGAACTTAAAACATTTACTAAATCAATATTTACTTAATCAAATGTAATTCAAAACAACAAATCAAGATATGTCGAATAGCCTTTTTCATAAAATGGCATGTCTCAAAATAACAATTTTATTGCATCCAAAGTTCGATTCAATACTATTTTAACTAAGATGGAGCTAGATAAAACATTCTTCTCCACATCGAGAACATGCAACACTCTATGAAAAATCCAACATGTTATGAGGAGAACCTCAAGTTTACTTGTCCTAACCCTATCATCCTGGCCACATACTCGTTTCCCATCTTTACAGTCCCACCACTGTAGGTCTGATAAGAAGAAAACAAGATTTTGTCAAAATAAATATGCACATTGTTTCCGTATCCACGAGCCTCTCATTAGGATCATGGATATGGTATAGTTCATATTTTACAAAAAGCATACCCCTTGCTAGACCCAAGTCTCGCATTGATCATATTCACTTGAGGATTCTCATTTGTAGTCTTTGGTTGAGCCTTTAAAGATGGATAATCCTTCTTCCAATGGAGATGAATCCATTACTCATCTACTTTATATAAAGATCTTAGCAAAATATCCTTAATAAATCATCAAATAAAATCATCTAAAATGATTTAATTAACTATGTTAATAAAACATGAAATTAGGGCTAATTATCATGTATAAATAAATCATAATATCTAGCTAACTTGTGCTCATTATTTTATGTGCAAAAACTAATTATGTTAACCCAATTCTTTCTCATTTATATCCTTTAATTCATTCTCTACCTTGGCTCTAAGAAATACATCCCAATAAAATCATAAAATCAAGAGAAAATAAGAAGATCTGACATTATATATATATTGTACATATTTTATCTTCGATCTAATGCATAACACTAACTCCACTTCTATCGCACACAAATCTACGTGCCCCTCGTTTGGCTCCTCATGAACCCCGCACCTGACCCACTCATCGCCATTGGATCGATCTCAATCGAACGTCACCTGCACTTCGTATCCTACCTCTATCTCACCCTTTAGATATTCCAAGTCACAAAACCCTCCTCTCGCCCTCTGATTCCTATCTCCCTCGGTCGTTACCTGCCTCACTTCCCCACATATGTAACCTCCACATATTAAACACATTCGTCATCACTCCAGTTCGAGCTCTCCTGCCCGAAAATACTTCCACCAGTCTTATAAAACCCCTTCGCGCTACCACTTGCTCGGGTATCCACCTCTTGCAGAACTTCACCCCTCTAGCCTGAAATTCCTCCTGGTGACATCAGGTGAAGGAGTGCCTTGTCGACGACGACGCGGAGCAAGGTGAGATCCTCAAACCATATCCTCGATCGAGTATCAGCTTCCACGACCAACATAAGCTCGTGCTCTCTTCTCACCATAACATTTGCAGTGGCGACCCAAGGAGGAACACTCCTCCATTTTCAGGCGAACATGACAACACCCTCTTCCTTCTTCTCCTCTGCATCACTTCTAGTAACCATCTCGCACCTCGTCCTCTTCCTCGTATTTGATGCGATGCAGAACCATCAAACAACCCATTTCTATTCAGATAAAAAATACTTTTGACTATCAACCTAATCGTCTTGTACAGTCTCCCTCTATGCTTACCATCTATCTCCTAAACCTTCCCCAACTCCGACCTTGCACAGATTGGAGCTTATCTCCATTCCCTTGCTCATGTAAGGAGCTCCGACTCCTTGTCTTCTTCTTGTTTTCATTGACATTGCAGGTACACACCATATGGGGCTTCTTCTAGAGCTCACACCAACCACCTGCAAAGCGAGGACACATGAGTTTCTCCTCCTTTCTTTGCATGAACCTCCTCAAGCGGAGGATGAGCTCCTCCTTCTACAGCCACTCAAGGATGAAGACAACCACAAAGGAGGTACAGATGTCGTAGGATTTGCCCTGATCCTATGACCTTATTAAGCCATTCATCCACAGTCAATCAAAAGGGGCCGATCTATCCACCACCCGATCGAGCCCAACCCGAGCCTCCCAACCTCGAGCGGACCCGAACCACACAGGAGGCATAACATATGCACCCATCCACCGCCTCAATCTAAGCCACCTTGGTCACGTGCAGGAGGTACGTGACCTGAGCACTTTTATGCTGACATCCCCAGCTTCTCCAAGAAATACAAAAGATCATGGTTGCATGCCTTATGTGCGTGTCCTGTGACATTTTGCATGAGTTCCCAAGGAGTTTTGGAATTCACAAATAAGTCCCTGCCTAGGGCAAATTGCAGGAGCCCTTCCAGCGATTTTTAATAAGATAAGCCCTCTATGAGGACTTAAATACATGAATAACTTTATTTTAATTACATTTAATCCCTCAAACTTCAATAGTAAATATCTTTCACATTTTTAATCCAAAAATTACGTAGTTTATGTCATTTTAATATTTTATGCTCTATTTTTGTAGATGTTTTGTGAACATAATAGAGCATGATTTATTTGAATTATTATTCGTGGATCTTCATTTCTTATGCATGCTTTGTCATGGTGATTTTGACAATGAATTTCAGAGATATTTGATTTATTTTCCTACGTGAATTAAAGTTGAGAATGAATTTATATTAAATCCTCTTCCTATAGTGAGATTAACTGTATTAGTTGAGGAATAAAAATTTGCAAATATGGCTGGGATCATTATGTATGAATATCCGGAAAATATTTGACATGCATTTTTGAAGTTTAAATCGATCGCAATTTCTTAAAGGTGTTCCTTGAGATCTGTGAATTATTTAAGAAATTAATTAATCACATTATTAGAGGATTAAATTTATAATCACAGATCTATCTCTTCACCACCTTCTCTCTCTGTTTTATTTTCCTAGTTATTCCTATTTGCACATTTTCTATGAATTCATTTTCTGACATAGAAATTAACACTACAAATAATTAAACACAGAGATTATTGTAAACCTATCAACTAGAGTAACGATGTTCCTTGTGTTCGACCTTGATACACTTACCCAAGTAAAAATCTATCACATATTGAAAAGTGTAGTATTTGATAATTATTTTCTATCTCACATGTTTCAATAATTCAATAATATTATTAGGGGTATAAATCAAGTCATCAAGTGTCCAACCTGATTATAAAGCCAAAAGGTTTATTCTTTACCTTTTTATATATTGCCCTTTAGTTCTATTTTATTATTACTACCATTTCTCACTTTTTCTTTGCCACTTGAGGTCATGAAATTGACCTTATTATAAACATCAACATGAACCACGTGCTTTTTCTTCATGTATTCCTCCTCTATGGTGATTCACATCATAAAGTCTTCCACATAAATTTCCCCTTTCTGTGTTTCAGGTTCATACTGAAGTCCTCCCAAGACTTGGGGATCTTTTATTATGCACACAACTTGATACTTCTCCGTAAGTCTAATTTCAACAATTTCTAATCCATGGAGTAGGAGTAAAAACCTATATGCTTGTTCAGAAATCGAATTTCCCTCGATTATAGAAAATGTTAAGAACTTTGCAATGGGGTATTTCTTTATACAAAGATCCTCGGTGTTATGCTTCATGTCCAGTTCTTCCTATAGCTCCTTTTGTAGTATGCAGGGATGGACAATATACGACAAACAACATGTTGGACGGAGCCAATAAGATGCAACCATGACACATACGACCACATCCCTTTCATACAGATTGCGCCTTCCAGCTATCGAGCGAGGGGTGTTCCTTTTCCACCATAGGGCATTCAGTTTCAAGCACCAAGATCAACCCTTTGGTGGTTAACCAGATTTTCATACATTGTTGGCAACACTTAAAATTTTTACCATTGATTTTTTAGGCATCCTGGTCATATCCAACCTTGATTTAGAAATTGTGTTCGACATAATTATAAACCTGCTTCCAGATGCCCTCTTTAATATTGTTAATAACATGATCAATAAAGCATGTTATAAACAGTAATTATCTGGATCAATTTGAATCATTATAACGCATCACAGATTAATATAGTTATAATGATGCATTTCTGATTCACATCCCAATTATAATGTACAAATAAGAACCGATTTTAATGTGCATAACATCATACTAGGACGAGCTCTAGGAAAGGTAAAGCAATAAACAAAATGTGACAAACAAAATAGTAAATATATTAGAGAAGAGATCACTGAAGCACCCACGAAGTATTATTTTTAGAGAGATATTGCCACCATAATATTGGTACGTAGGGTACTAGTGATCCACTTAAGGATATGAAGACACACGATCTTCATCCACGCACACCGACGAGATCGTCTTCGAGAGTACCCTAGAGAACTGTGGTCGAGAGAAAAGAAGGGAGGTTTTTCATGGTCGAACAACATAGGTCGTGTGCGTGAGAGAGAGAGAGTGTGTGTGTGTTTTCTTGCATTATTAGAAAACAAGGTCTGGGGATGGGTTTAAGAAGACCTCGTGACGAGCTTTCAATTTTCATGAATGCCTCTCAACGGACATCTCTCTGGATTTCAAAACGGTGGCAAAACTTGAACCGTTGGGTCAAATCAAATTCCCGCAAGAAGTATAATCACAATTAATCAACATTATTAATTTATTCAACATGTTAATGACACTTGCAACAAAAGTATCAAAATCCGAATTGACTCTCCAAAGCCAGAGCAGAGCGTGTGCGTACGTTTGTAGTTCTCCAATCCTCCTCTCTAGTACTGCTATAAGAGCTCGGAGCGTGAATTCATACAATTCACCAAAGTTTTAGAACTACTAGATGTGATACTAAAACTCCACCAAAAGATCCCCATATTTCAAGTATGGGAATTATCAACTTTCCCCAACACAATTTGGTTTCCCACTTGAAATCAATTTGATTTCACTAATTTATTGCATAAGTTTACGAAGTTAAAACCTAATTACATTAAAAACAAATTAAAAAATTATAATGATGGATAAAAATTCATTCTCAAAGATACGTGTCCTTAAAACCATCGACAAGTTATTCAGCTCCAGAAATGCAAATGCTAGTGAACAACTTGCTATCTTCATATTCATTATAGTTCATTATGTAAAAGTTGGAGCGATCAAGTTTCATTTTATTAGATTCGGTGGAACAGAAAGTAGATATTTTCATCGTGTTTGGATGTTGTTTTTTTACTACATGAACCATTATAGAAGAAAGCTCATCCAATTCTGGAGACTCATCTAATAAAAAATGGAAACAGTTTAAGGCACTTATTAATCATTGCCATTATTTTTAGATGCTTTCTTAGTATAAACTTTATTTGATCAAAATTTAATCTATATACTAAAATTAAAATGGGTCACTTCATGGTACATGCATCAAAGACATCATTCGAGAAATAGAGAAGCAAAAGTATGGAACAAGAAAGGAAATAATTGCTACCGATATTCTCGGTGCTTGTTTATTAGATATGCAATTTATCTATGTTCTCATTGGGAAGGATCTACAATAGATAGTCCTATATTACGAGATGCACTTACTCAACTAGATGGGTTAATTGTTCACTACTAGTAATATAATATCATTATTCAGCAATTATAATATTGCATCAAGTTAATACAATATTTATGAATTATTTGTACATGATAGTATTATTTAGTTGATTTGTGTTTATATGAATGTAAACAGATTTCTTTTTCTGTATCGAGAGCAACATTATCACTTGAATTTATAGAATAATCACCAACCAACAAAACCAAAAAGGTTTTCTAACTTGAAGCTTACCGGTCCAAGGAATGTGATTGAGAGAAGCTTTGGCTTACTAAAGAATCTTTGGGAATTTTTGTATATTCCATTTTATCCAATAATAGTTGAAAATAAAATAATTTTAAATTGTTGTTTGCCATGTTTGACAGGAGATGTCTAAAGATCTAATGAAAGATAAGCTAGTTAAGGAGGATCAGGAAATAGAAGAAAATGAATAGGAATAATAATCTAATTTGACAGTAACACTAGAAATATACAATGAATGGAATAATTGTAGATATAACTTAGCAATGACAAACTCCATTATGTAGATGTAAATGATTATTATTGAATAAATTGCTATACATATCCATCTCTTAACATGGTTTTATGAAACATTGATTTATAATTGATCAATTCTATTTATTCTTTTAAGATATTATTTTTATTCACACTATTAAAAAATTATTAATAATATTTGTGGATATGAGTCAAGCAATGAAACTAGCTTTTAGACATAGAAAAAATAAGAGATATGTAAAGATGATGAAGATGAGAACTTACAAAATGACTAATAGAGTTAGAATCAAATGTTTGCAAGTGTTGGGAATGTCTATTGAACAAAAATTGTGAAGCTAGCCCCACATCCAACCACAAACAAAGACATTCAAAACCCGCTTCAACATCATGTGGGATATGCTAAATGTAAGTTCAAATGGTTTTTCTTATGAGTCTAACTTGAAGTGTGCTGCTGAAAATGAGATGTGGGAGAACTATTTACATGTAAAATTCCAATTGTTACAATTTTTAATTGTTTCGATATTTCTTATTTTATTTTGTGATATATTTTTATAACTTTAATGATGAAATACAATTAAAAATATAAAATTCCCATATTATGATGAAGTATGTATAATTTTTAGAAAGGATCATACCACAAGAAAAAAATGCTCAAAGTACTATAAATATTGTTCATGAAGTGGAAGGGAAAATCATGAATATCAATGATAATGAGAGATGAAGAAAATAATGTTGATAATGAAATATCCATTTTGTCAAGTCAAAAGCAAGAACATCATAGTACCTAGGTTGCAGTTGAAAGAGAAAGAAGTCGTTGACAATTTATTTAGGAAAAAATATTATGGACATTGTGGAAATAATTTAAAAAATAAGAAAGTATATAAATCAATTTGCAAATGCACTTTGTATTGATGCAATGAAGAATAAATTCAAATTGAAAAAAGAAGTCTCGATTTGACTTCCTTCGATCAAAATCAAAACCAATGCATTCAAGTGAGCTTGGAGATGGTTCATGATGTAAATGCGATTGACTTTTTTACTCTATCCCGCAACGATACAGAGAAGTTCATTAGATAAATATTATATGAAAACAATTATAAATTATTTTTATTATATTCATTCATATTATTTAAAGTTTAGGTATTATTATTGTCAGAAATATTTAAAAAACTTAAGCTTTGACATATTTATAAAGGCAAAGTTGATTTCTTATAAATGCAAATTTGATCCCAAACACCTTCTTGATTGTACAAAATACTTAAAATGAATAACTACATTCATTTTTTGAACCAAACATTAAGGTAGAAAATGTACATTCCTTTGCATTCCTAACTTGATTCCATTATTTAGTTATTCAATTCTTTTAGAATTCCATTCTTACCATATAAATGGGGCCTAGCTCTTTCGAGTTTTCTAATAACATGTATTCCCAAAATTTTTTACTATTACACATGTGTTCTTTGCTCTTATAAAATTCATAATATTGCCCTTTTATTATTGTAATATAAGGGTGTTAATTTGATAATGGAAGAGTACACTTGCAAATTTTGAGGAATATAAGGGCATAAGTATAATTGCAAAAAAAGTCAAGGGCATAAGTCTTATTAGAAAAACTCGAGAGGACACTAATGTAAAAATCCCTTACATTTTTATACTCTTCAAAATATGATTAAATTGCATAAAAGTTTCTAAATATACATCAAATTTCAATGTCGTGCCCATGCTTTAAAAGGTAACAATGTAGTATCCAATCTTAAAATTTGTTCCAATATGGTCCACAACTATACTGAAATGTTCGTTTTACGTTTCTAGTCTGAGATCCCATTTGTTCAAGCCAACTTGAGGTAAATTACTTTTCAAAATTTTATGTACGATATCTAAAATTGAGTGGATAGTTGAAGACTTTTTGTGGAATTTGCTCTGAAATTATAGATACTTGATAGCGAGAAATTAATATCCTTAAAAATAGATATGTGTTGAACGAAAAAAGCAATCTATATATAAATCTAAATCTAAATGTTTCAGATGGTTTACGTATGAAACAAACAACAAATATATCTATTTTGTATATGATGAAAAAAGGGTTAACATCTTGCGGTATCCATACAACTATATATAAAAGTACAACTGCTTTTGTACATTAAATGGATATCTGGCGCAAATACTTGTTTACATCAAATCGATTCATCTTCCATTTTGAAAAGGATACGAATACAAATATAAATATAGATGCGCATGTCCAGAAGAGTTACAATAATATTAGATTAGATATTATGGATATGTAATCAGCTGAATTTGTATTAGGTTATATTCAAGATGCAGGCATGTATTTGAAGTAGTTCAAAAAGGATGTACCTAAATATATCTCTGACTTCCAACTTTGGCAAAGAAGAATAAGGATCTTATCTCATGAGCTGCATTACCTGAGGTGCTAATATGCTCACTTGTTTGCTAACTGAATTTTTTTACTAAAATACAAGAGGTAAAGATGTTACTCTTGTGTTTTTATGTTTAATGATGGGTGTGGACAATACCTATGAATACAATTAATATTCATGAGATGTATTTACAACTTGGACATGTAAAATAATTGAAGAAAAGTATAGAATATCAGTTAAGGACACAGTTGAAAAGTTAAGTGAACAATTATACATGTGATGGATGAAAGTTATAAAATCAATGTGATTTTTGTCTTGATTTCATTATTCAACTAATATCCTCACAAAAGAATAATGTCTTGTACTTTGTATTAGCAACTCATAGATAGTCATTTAATTGTGAGGTAAGTACTAAGGCATGCGATTTAGAAAGAAAAAGTATGTGAGATAAATAATACAGTTTTCTCCTTATTAGGTGTAGAAAAACATACGAATCCTATAATAACTTCTTTATTTCAAGGTAGAATTTTGGTAGTGTGAGATAAATGAAACAAAATAAGTCTACAATACTTATTTACCGTTTAGTTGATCTAAATACCTTCGATATATAGGTTCACAAATAGGAATGAAGATAAATGAGCAAAGATGAATGCTAACATAGTCATTATTTGCATCGACTGAAATGCCCTGCCTCGGCAGAAGCGCACCTCGATGTCCATTTACAAAAATTACCCAACAACAGTTATAAACAACTAGCATGATAAAACATTCATAGAAAAATGACAAAATAAATGTTCCATTCATATAGAAAATGTCCACAACTTAAGATAACAAGAATAATCCAACTCTTATTATTACGTCATCAATAGAGAAGATGGGGAATTAATAAAAGTAAACTACCCAACTAGGTAACAACCTCAGAAATGATTCTCGGTTGCGCTGTCAAATACTCTCGCCTCAGTCTCCTGCTCAAGACTTCATGTTGGATTTCCAAGAAAAGTAACTTATGAGCCAATGACCCAGTACAGATATAATAATAATTTATAAAATAAATATTCTAGGTAGGCAATGCAAAGGATGTATCTAATTATATTCTAGGACTTAAGTAGATTTTATGACACTTTACACGATTATCCACCTTGACTTTATAACACATTACTTGATTAATCCACCTCTTTCGATTCTTCCATTCACATCTATATTTATTTATTATTTTCGGACTCACCCGTCAAAGGAGAAAGTCTACACTAGGAATGAAACCTCCATCGCTTCATTCAAAGTGCAGACTAATACCTATGTGCAAGCGCGATCCTTCAATTAGTCTGGTTGGTAGTACTCAGACCCTTGAGACGCGAGGCATATAGCCCAAGGAACCATGATATTGCCAAATGAGTCTTCCGGGGGAGTCTTACTTGCCCCAAAAACAATAGTGACAAAAAGAATCTGTATGGTGCGATGCACGCATGCACCCACCAAAAAAATCTCCAGAGTATCTACCACCTCCCCACTTTGCGATGTCCCTCGAATGGGGATGACTCACTGTAGGCTCAACCGAACCCAATGGTGTGCACCGACCTTGTATCAATTATATATCCGTCCCCCGCTTGCATATTATGAACAACTCAAAAGTTAAGTAATAACACGTCTCATTAGTGCATGCCATTAATTTCCATCCAATCCAAAAAGAAGTCATCAACCCATGTATAACTAACCAGTCGTTGGGAAGTAACTCAAAAGCAATCACAGAAGAATGCATACTTAAAAACACTTCCCCTCAATTATTTTTTTTTTCAAATTTTAACTACTCCGTAAAGATCAACTTAATTGGCAGAGCTGCCAATATCTTGAACAGTAGGATCGAACAATATGTTTAAAGAAAACATAGAAACATTTACTGACATAATATGAAGGTCTAAACAGTGAAACATTTCATTTTAATTCCCTTGAACGTAAATTGTACATAATCTATTATATGATGGTATTATCCATAATAAGCCATTCAAAAGAATGCGCATGGCCTTCTATCCTCGGCAAGTATTTACATCTATGAGTTATATAATATAAGGCAATTGACGCTATGTACATTGATTATATTTTTATAAATATGCATGCTACGAGAAAAAGAAAACCTAGGAATCAAGGCACATATCAATCATCGAATTTGGAATAAGGACTTTGTGTTCAAGGTAAAGAAGCTTAACAAGGAATGAAATCACGACTAGAAAACTGCAATTAGATGACATCACAGTACCATTTTTTCCCTTTAGTTAATGAATCAGATGAGAACTCCGGTATAGTTCTGTATAATATTTTCCTCAATAAGGATTCTCGTCATCATATACCCGAAGTTGCAGTCCCCTTGACAACTGTCATAGATTCAGAAATTTGATCCTAAAAGAGTCTGACCCCAAACACAACTTGATTAGGTCAGTTGGATATTAACAACAAGTAATTTCATATGGATCTCAACCATTGCACAAATGGGTATGTATCTATGGGAGCGGTTCATAATCATCCACTTATAGATGAAACTGGTATTGCGATCAATTGCAATGAGATTACTAAGGGTAGATGGAATAAAACCAATCAAGTCATGAATCAAAATGTTTAAATTAGCATCCGCTTATTATAAAAAAAAATCTTAATATAACCCACGTTAACTCAAGGTGAAAGTTATCTCCAAATATCTCGTAATATAAAAAAAGGCCTGATTGAGATGGTTTATAACTTATAAGGATACCTAAGCCAACAATTTAATCAGAAAATATTATATACCAACAGCCAGAGATGATCCATGGGTAGGATCAAAAATATGCTATTCATCCCCAAATAGCGACAATCTCCAAATCGCAAGGTGCGTGAAAAAGAATGGGAGAGCGTCAAGATCCAGTACCTTTACGTGAGCTTTTGATCCGAGCACACGATCAATGGTCTGAGTGCTGCAAGATCTTTCCCTTGCGACGATGCTCTTCCTCCTCTCCTCGTAACAAAGCTTTGGAGCTTCGCATCTTGCCAAAGGGGAGAACCTCTTCCTCTGGCCTCTCTAGAGAAGAAGAATGAAGAATCAACTTTTGAAGAAGCGTGAGAATGGAAGGAAATCGAAGGGATCTTAAAGATCATTCAATGGTGATTGAAATAAGGGTATCAATTTTGAGGTGAAATTATGCCTCAAAATATCTCCCAATGTGTAAAATAAAACTAAAAATCCATGGATCTAATTTCCATAAATGTCCCTGACTATCCTTCACTAAAACAGGCATAACTTCCTCTTACGAAATCGAATTCACGCATTCTTGGTCTTGTTGGAAAGTTTGCGATGTGACGCTCTTTTTGAATATGATATTTTAAATATTTAATATTTCAAAAAAGTCAAAATTTTCGGAGCGTTACATCATAACAACCTTAAAAAATTAGTCTCGTCCTTGAGACTTAAGATGCAGGGGAAATAACATAATAACCTTTAAAGGTTGAACCCAATCAATTGATCGATAAAGCATAAGTATGATTTAGAGATTACCTTCAAAAAGGTGTGGGTAGTCCCATCACATATCTGCCTTAGACTCCCAAGTGGCTTCCTCAAAGTTATGTCGCTGCCAAAGGACCTTCGCCAATGGTATTTCCTTATGCCTCAACTTCTTTACTGAGTGATCTACGATCCGGGCTGGTTCCTTAAGATAGCTTAGGTCTGTGTCCACCTTTAGATCATCATAGCTGATCACGTGCGATGGATCATGCACATACTTTCTTAAGTTGGAAATGTGAAAGATGTTATGCACTTCCCGATAGGTGAGGGGGAAGTGACAGCCTATAAGCAACATTGCAAATTCTTTCAAGGATCTCAAAAGGTCCAACAAATCGTGGGGCTAACTTCCCCTTTACTCCAAACCGTTGCACTCCCTTGGTTGGAGATACTCTCAGAAAGATGAAATCTCCAACTTCGAGGCTAAGATCGATGCGTCGTTTATCATTGTAGCTCTTTTGTTAACTCTGTGCAGTAAGCAGCTTTTCCCGAGCCGTCTTAATGGCCTTAGCAGTTTCCTCCGAGTGTTCCACATTATGTAGATGGTTATGACCGACCTTCTGCCAGCTCAAAGGTGCAGTATATCGCCTCTCATATTATGGCTAGAAGGGGACCATGCCTATGTTGGTATGGTAGCTATTGTTATATGAAAATTCAGCTAACAGTAAATGGTCCTTCCAAGATGTGAAACTCCGTATTTTCTTTTCCTAAAACCTGGAGTATTTTTGACATCCAAAAAATTCAAATAATCATACCATTTCTTAGATCTCGTCGAGATCTTTCCAACGAGCCTAAGAACGTCAAATTACGACATTCCTAGCTCAAGATAACGATGTTTTAAGATGAGTGACCAAGATCCATATATGAATCCGAACCGGGTCCAAAATTGGATCCAAATTCATCTCTCTTCCTATAAATAGAAGGTGATAGGCTACTCCTCAAAGCCCTACCCACCACCATCCTCCCCTCTCATTGGAGCACCACCGTCTTGGCTAGTTTAGTCGTCGGAGGGCCGCCGTCGACGTCGGAGAAGGAGCTCCGATCAAAGATCCGCGACTACCATCACGTAGGAAAGTTCGGGGTCACCGTCGTACGTGCATTCACGTTCCGATTGAGCGACAGAAATAGCATTTCCGTGTGAGAGGAGAACCCGAGGGAACATCCTCGGAGGTAACGATAAATATTCCCCCTTTTGCTGTTGGTTTCACACGATTTTAGATCCTATGTTTGGAACATTCTTAGAGCCTTATGTATCTTACACTAGGAATATCGGATTGTTCAATTGTTAATCTCTTGCTCAAAATCACTATTACAATATAATATCTAATTGCCGTTGGATTTTCTTCGACGCATCTCCTTGATCACCATGTGAAATAGCTAAGGGTGCTAAAGTGTTTCCCATATCAAATGTATTCTCATTACAAGTTGATTTTCGTTACATGATAAGAAAACTCAGATGCTAATTGGTTCTCTACCTTTGTATCATGTTTTTGGCAACTTAGATTCAAAATCATATTATTTAAGTTGGTATATCAGCCGTTCTTAATTATTGAAAATTCGTGGATGCGATCAGATGGATAAGATGAAACATTGCCGTGCTTTTCATTCATTAAAATCCACTTATTATTATATATATGTTTGAATAGGAAATTTGCCATCATTGAGATAATTACTCTCCAATTATGACACGCCATAACGTATGAATGTAGGATTATTAACTCAATTCAAAATATTAATAGTCATGTTAGTGCATGGGTCCGTTGGTATTACTTCAAAAAAACAACACTTAGATTTTAGTGACAGTTTTTCGTCAATATAGTTGGTAAGATATATTGCACATATCCAAATCTTAACAACAAACTAATTTGGGGTGGATTGTAGTCTCATATGATCGTGTGTCGGTCCTATTTGATTTCATATCCATAGAGGTGCTTTTGACTCTATATCCGTAGAGGCATTGAATAATGATGAATTTATCGTATATGTGAATTATCAGATTCGAACAACTCTTCACAGTTGTAACTCGCAGGTTACGGACTGTTTATGTTATGCACACACAAAAAAAAAGAAAATAGGTTTTATCATATGCAATTCGATTAATGAGTATTCAATTATAAAACTAATACGAGGTAATGGCATTTACATTTTATATTGATCGATAGGTATTAAAGATATATATATCAAGAGTAATTAGTAGATTGGTGCCACTCACGTTATGATATGAAATGAGTTATATGTAAAGGTGCAAATGCTCATTGCATTTATGGTTAATATCAAGCTTGTTTATATTAAAAATCAGGTTAATATCGTGCACAATAAGAGTTAGGTTAATGCATGTTTGCGTACTTTTAAATATAAAATGTTTAAACGAACACCAAAGTAATGGGGGATCTGGTATATTATGATTGGGATTTTGTTTAGTTTAGTCACATGTTGGACTTTAAGAGATGTTTATATTTTTTCCACCGAATTATCAAATCTATAAAATGCCTTCATATTCGATAGCTGAATGAGATCGATATTAGATTCTGATGGGACATGGATGGCTATAGGATGTTTACCTCATACTAGAAGATTTAAGTTTAATGTACTCCAAAAAAAAAAAGATTAAGTCGACTAACATTGCTGCGGATACAGTTGTAAGATTACAATTAGGTAATGACTAATATACAATGATCTCTAGTCTAGGCGAATTCTAAAATTTATAATTAGTCATTAACATGTGATCGTTAGACATGGTACAATATCTGTGATTGTATTTTTCATTCGATCTTGTGGAGAGATTTACGGTGATTAGGTAGTTGGAGTTAAGTGCCTCAAGGGATTGGGCATGCACCCTTGGGCCCCCTGGTGGATATCGTGAAGGCCGCAACCCCAATGGACGAGTTGGGTGACATTGCACCTAGCAGCCCGGTTTTATTCGGAGTCGCTCGACGGAGTAGGCAGGTGGCATTGGTTGGCGTTCTTGGTTTCACACTTATACATGATATTAGGACTCGGAATAGAATTTAATGTGGCCGCATCAAATTCTAATTCGAGTAATAGTATTATGAGAGGTGTTTCGGGATGTGGTTTGAAGTTCGAGAATGAGGTTTTGATTTATTCCTTTATGATTGAAAAGAGGATCTTGAGGGTTTACTCAAGATGGATACCAAGTTCCCACTTAGCGGAGGCCTGCGAGTCGCGTACTTGCATGTGCTAAAATAATACGAGTAATGATTAATGACCGAATACTGGAAATTGTAATTGCAAACCCTTATGGATCACAACCAACTATTAGAAATATCAAGACCATCGTAGTAGTACTTAATGATTATTAAATCAATAAATAAAGTTAGTTGTTGTATGATCCAAGGTAAATTAGAATATATGGGTAACTTTCTCATTTTCTACCATATATGCTTACGTTTTTAGATAGAGCTGAGCATACATCCCTTGCTTCCTCCTACCTGAGTTACTGTAGTGTTTGTCTCGTTACTGGGAAATGGCTCATAACGTTACCCTTGTGTGAACCCAACAGGTGTAGCTGAGCAGTAGCCGCAACAGTAGTGGCTTTAAGGAGATCAGACTTTTCTTCGTCATATTTGCATCAGACAGGGTGCGTCCTGCTTAGAGTAATTTATTTACTTCCGCTTTATTTTATATTATTACTGAGAGACATTGTAGTGAGATATGTGGAGAGTTTTTCTACAAAGTTTGAGATTTTCTGATGTATCTCATATCATGGACATGGACTTGATGAGTATTGATGAGAATGGATGTTGCTTTTTTCTTTCCATTTCATATTATTCTCATGTTGTTATTTATATTTTTCAAATGTTAATCTAATGTGCATAAGATAGTTTGCTGAGTATCATAGATCATGGGCATACTTGGACTGTAGGTCCGATGCTCCCGTCTCATCGGTTTCGGTAGCCGGAGGGGTGGGGCATCACAGAAGACCCTTCCACTCTAGTATGCATGCTCGAAGAAGGTCCTCTAAAGTATGTATCATACTCTCTGATCGTCCGTCAGTCTAAGGATGGTAAGTTGAACTGAGGCACAACAACATTTCTAAAGAGTTCATAAACTCCCACCAATAATTTCAAGTGAATCTCATATCACGATCAGATATAATATGCTTTGGTAGATCATGACGCCTGAGATAAAAACCACTGCGAGTTGTACTAGAGTGCAAGCCATGCTCAAAGGTATGAAGTGTGCTGACTTCGTAAGCCTATCAACCACTATCCATATGGCATCATGACTGCTAGAATCTATAGGAAGCCTTGTAACGAAGTCCATAACTATGCCTTCCCATTTCCACTCGGGAATTGGAAGGACTGGAGAAGTCCAGGTGGATTCTTATGCTCAACCTTAATTTGTTGGCATGCCATACACCTTGCCACAAAATTAGCCACATCTCTTCTCATTTGCTTCCGCCAAAAAATTTATTTAAATCCTTATACATCTTGGTGACACCAGGATGTATCGATAATCGGGAGCTATGTGCCTCACGCATGATCTCATTTCTTAGTCATATATCTGTCAGAACACACAGACGGTTGCCATTTCATAGTACACCATCTTCATATGAAAAACCAACCAAGATCCCCGCAAGGGCTTTGTCCTTGAGCCTCTGTAGACTCTCATCTGTAAGTTGTCCTCGAATGATCCTCTCTACTGGTTCAAGACAGGAAGGGTAGGGAATTATAACTGTCTCCCGACTACTCTGGAAGGGGTGCCAATCACTAAAAGATGCGAAAATATCCCATGTCTTGAGCTGGGGATGGAATTCACTCGAGCGTGGCCTACAACTAGGTGCATCTGCCACCACATTTTCCTTGCCAAGTTGATATGATATAGTGCATTCATAGTCCTTGAAGAGCTCCATCCATCGTCGTTGCCTCATATTTAGCTCTTTCTGATCGAACAAATGCCTTAAGACTCTTATGATCTGTGAAGATCTCGAAAGCTACCCCATATAGATAGTGCCTCTACATCTTGAGAAGCACGGATGGACCACAAATAGATGACCTCCAGGTCCCTTGATAAGATAAGGGTATGTAACTATGGTAGGCTTTCGGTCTAAGATACTCGCAAAGCTCAATGATATGAAAGAATGTGATGCACAAGAGTCAAAGAAAGCATGAGTTGTAAAGTCGCCTACAGAAATCATATCTCACACAACTGATTTTGAGGCATGAGCTTGTCCGTCGGTAATAGCATTCAACTGTCCTTCTCTTTACGGTCTACTTGAGCCTGCCATGCTCCGAGTCTGTTAAGGTTGTCCTCTACCTCCCCAAGACGTAAAGCCACACCCCAGTTGCTAGGGTATCCTCCTCATACTATAACTCCAGACTGTGAAGATCCCAAGGGACAATTAGATCAGAGGTGACTGATGACACGCCTGACGACTCGGGTAAAGGTAATCAAGGGTCGTTGTGACCCAAGTCACCAAGCGGTGTCAATCGAGAAAAATTAGACCACCAAAATAAGATAAAATCAAACAAGCTCAAATAGCGGTCTCGCTATTAGATTAGCCTGGTATAGCGACCATGGTCGAACCCAAGGAGCACGTAATGGCCTTGCGGCCTACGAAGTAGTCAAAAATAGTGAAAAAGAAAAGGCGAATATTTTTGGTGGATTTTTAATATTTTTATATTTTTTTGGATTTTCAAATAATAAAGAAAATAAGGAAAACAAGGGGACAAGCAACTACACACAATTATTTAACTACTCAAAATTATTCCAAAAATTCAAACAAAAATATTTTTATGATTTTTATTTTTTTACTGTTTTTGGTTAATTTTTGGTGATTTTCTGATTTTTATTGAATTCTATAAAAATCAAACAAGATGAGAAAACAAAGGTGCTGTCCCGTCAGACTTGGAGGGCCAAATTAAAATGCAAAATGGCCTATCAAGGTCTGAAGGTAATTTTCCTGTAAAGTAGAAAATAAAGGAAAAATTAGGCACTGGAATTATTATTTTTGGATTTTCTCTTAATTACTAGAATTTTTATGGGTTTTTAGGGGTTTTATGATTTTTATAGGTTTTATAAATCTAAAAATGATCAAAATTTGTCAAAAAATCAAACAACAAAAGACAAATACTATCTAATTTTTTTGTAATTTTTAAAGATGATTTATTATTTTTTTGTGATTTTTAAAGCTGAACAGTAAGGAAATTGCATGTTTTTGAATTTTTAAAAATAATAAAAAGCGTCAAACATTTCTCCAAAAATTAGAGAACTTTTTACACCATGGCAGGAGCTATGTATCCAATTTTCATCAAATTTGGAGTTGATTTGCTATTTTATTAAATTCAAACACAAGGGTACTGTACACATGGACCTAACTACAACTAAAACAAGTTCCAGGGGGTCTGGTGCAAAATTCCCAAGAACTCACATGCAAAGCGCGTGACCTGGGGCTCTCAGGGACCTATTTGCAAGAAAACTTAAGTTCCTGAACTATTTAGTAACACGTATTAAAAGTCCAGGGGATTCAGTGTAAATAACCCACTATATAACGCACATGCACAATTAAACCACGCACAGGGGTATTTCTGCAAATATCAAAAACATAGATTCATTCAGTAACACCTTGAAACATAAAGCCTATACATGCAATTAACCCAGAAAAGCACGTGTCGACGCACGTGTTCCACTTAGAAAGGGGTATAAATGCAAATAAAATAAGTACGAGGTCCTAAGTGCAAAATGTCCGGAATAAAATGAACGGGATAAAATATTTACAGGACTAACTAATAAAAGTCATAAACAGAGGGGCCTACTGAAAATTTACCCCTTACTATATCCGAGGGCTGGATGTGTGCCACGTGTGAAATCGGTCGGTGGAGGATGCGCGACGCACGAATGAAGAAACCTCGGCTCTGATCTGACGGTGAAGGCTCTCCCACGTGGAGGATCTAACGACCCACGTGGAGGATCTAACGGCTGTGGTGCGACGTGGTAAACGAAGGGCTTCCGCTCTGATCGGACGATGGAGGCGGTGCCACGTAGCGAATCAGAAGTCTGCTAGGTGCTGTGGCTAACCCTCGATGATCCGACGGTCCAGATCCAGCCTCTGGTGATCGAACGGGTGCTGCTGCTCCTCAAACCAAGGGCCGAGATCGCATCTGGAGCGGCGAGGTTGGATGGACGACTGGGGAGGATACACCAAGAACAGGTCGCCGGCGATGTTCGCCGGCCTAAAGCTCGCGCTGTGTGTCTCCTCAGCTGCTGCTAAGATGCGGAAGAGCTCCGCCGTGAAGTCCCGCAGTGGATGATGGTCTCCGATGAGGCTGACGACCACCAGAATGGCCCCGCGATGGCGGTGTCCTGGAGCTGCTGCGCCTGAGAGCTCGGACCCTCAGATGGATCCTTCTCGACCTGCAAAACACACCGAGTAGCTCCTTGGTCGAGGGCAAATTGCCTCGACCAAGTTAGGGGCAAAATGGGCGAGTGGGTGCGTCGGGTCGTGGTCCTCCGACGAGCAGCGGAGGAGGAGGACCGAAGTCCTTGCTCCGGGGCGAGCCAAGGTTGGATGTCTGAATGAAGAATGTGCGGAGGGGGCTAGTGAAGGTGGTGGTGCAGTCGGATGGGCAGATGAGTGAACGGAGATGCCGAATTTGGTCGACGAAGGTGACGGATGGAATTGGGAAAAATCCTAAATTAAGCGAAATTAGAAGCTAAACTACCTACCTGGTGGAGGAGGTCGACTGGGTTGGAGCTCGAGGAGCTTCGGGGGTCTTCGCCTGCAAGGGAGCGTCGGTTCCCGAGGCTGGGCGCGCTCGCGACGGCGCACAACGGCGAAAGCTGCCGGATCAGAGGCTCCCGACTGCCCGAGCCTCACTGCTACTCTCTCTCGCTCCGCTGTCACTCAGGCGAGGTGGAGGAGGTCACAGGCGTCGAGGGGGAGGACCAAAGATGCGTCAAATGTGCGGTGGAGCAGATTATTTATAATCCTAGGGGTCCGTCTAGAAGATGGTCGGGCATGAAATTCGGAGCGCGGATCCCCATAATCCACCCTGGGCGTGGATCAGGGATGAACAACGGTCAAGTGGAGCCCGGGGTTTCGAGGTTTAGTGGCCGGATCAAGTGGCGAATAATTGGCGAAATCGGGTCGGGGCAACTAGATCCGTCTCTGGTGGTCCTGGGGGGAGAGTTGACCGGGGGTCAACATTCCCCCGTGGACCAACCAGATGCGGCCACGTAATAATTATTTAGAAAATACATATTAATTAGAAAAAGGCCGAATTATTGAAAACTCAAAACATGAAAAATGTTTATTTTATTTTTTTTATTTTTTTGTGATTTTTAATTATTTTTCTGAAATAAAAATAAGGTATTTACACTATAGTGCTATATATAGGTATATATACAATATTGATTTTTCATTTTTGATTTTTAATGAGTTATTTTTGTACATCTTTATTCCAATTTTGTATTTTATTTATTTATAGGATAAAATTAGGAATAAAAAGGTATTTTTACTTTATTTTTATTATTTACAAGGGTAAAAGAAATAGATGTATACAACTATATACAATATTCTTTTTGGTTTTTAATTTTGTTCTTTTTATTTAATTTTTGTTTTTATAGTTTTTATTTTATTTATTTACATAATGAAATATGGAGTATATACAAATTTTTAGGGATTTTAATTTATTTATTTACAAGGTGAAATAAATACATGTGTGGTCGTATATACATGGTGAATATGTGCAAGGAATATTATTTTTATTTCCTTCAATTTTTCAATTTTTATTTTGATCTTGTATTTACAAATATTTACAAATATTTACAAATAAATATGACCCATTTTTATTTTTATTTCTAGAGGAAAAATATTTATTTTTATTTAATTACAGGTATGTGTACACATGAGCTTCCTTATCTCTCTCTACTTGGGCATTTATGCAGTCAGGCCCATGCTGAGCCCTCCCTTGGGATTAGGTCGCTCAATATTTATTCTAAATATTTCCCTATTTTTCTTTTTATTCTTTATTCTTTTATTTTTGCACAAAAACATGCTAATTATTAGTTTTTACACAATGCATGCCTTTTGTTAATTATTTGTATTTACAAACATATACATGCATTTGCAAAGGTTTTTGTAGCTAAAATATAAGAATAAAGAGTGATGAATGAGTATTCATCACCCCCCTATACTTAACTTTGCTAGTCCCTTAGCAAACACTTATTTGAAAAAGAAGTGAAAAAGAGAAAGAAAAAGAAAAAGAGGAGAAAATACATGGATTAAGGCTGATTATTAAACTTGCTTTCATTAAATTGAAATATGGAGCTCGATCAGATCTTTGGATTATTAATGTGTCGGAACCTTATTTGGACTTAATCTTAAAACTCAACAGCCTCTAAGTTCCACCAATCTATAGGCAATACTCCTCAATAAACCAGATCAGAACAAGTCTACATACACAAACTCTAATGACCATGAATCTTTCCATGCAGTGTAAGTGAAATGTAGCTCCCCACCTCAGAAGTAACAAAGAAACAACCTCCCCCAACCCGGTAACTCTAATACCTTGGTCTAGCAACTCTTTCCTCGAGAAGCGGGGTATTCCCTTCTCCTGGTTATTAAGTCAAAAACAGGGGGAGAAGATGAAAAAGCCGATGCGCGATAAAATCAATGATGCATGCAAAGTAAGAAATGCGTACCTATCTTCAGCACTCTACATGCAATATGATCCACGCAGAATTGAAAGACAGAAAGTAAACTACCTATATGGTGCAGCGGAAAACCGAGTCCCTAAGCAGGCATCTTCTACTCGAAAGAACCACTAGCTGACCACCGACCTCCAATCCAGAGAGTCCGGTCTAGACCCACCCCTCCTCTTCTCGACAGGTCGAGTTCAGGAGTAGCGCTTGACGGGGCAGGCTCGCGGTGCGTAGACTCGAAGGTGGTGAATCAACTATTTTTATTAATATTTTATTGTAGGTCCAATTACCGATCTATAGGTGCAGGCAGATATATTAGGATATTTGGATCCTAATTATTACGTCACAGTCAAACAGAAAATCCTACGGTTAGGGGCTCGAAAATCCGTGTGAAACCGAAAAAGGTAGTAAAGGAAAAATCGCGTAAAAACCGCGAAAAATCGAACTAGCTAAGGGGTCCCCCGAGCACACCTGTGCTCGGCAAAACAGACCCCGAAAGTCCGAGTCTCTGTCGGTCCCTGTATTAATACAATAATAGTTCAAGTTTTGTAGGAAATAAAATCTAATCTAGACTCGTGGCTATTCCGCGGCTCCCGTACTCCTGCTAGCTTCTCGCATCCTCCTACAGCTCTGTGGAGAAGAGAGCTGCCTCCGTCTCCCGCGGTTGCTTGGATTCCGAAGAAAGCCGCCTCGGTCCTCGGGCCCTCACAAGAAAGAAACAGAGAGTGGTCAGACCGGATTATTATATAAACAAGTCAGATATATATGTACAAAAATCTATATAAAAAGCCGCGAAAAAGAAAGCCGCAGAAAAATCAACTACGACTACTAAGTCATTCTCCCCGGTAACGACGCCATTCTGATGAGCCGAATGACCTCAATCAATACGGGATAAAATAATCACTCAAAGGGTCGTTGCGACCTGGATCGAGAGATAAATCAACTCAACAGGAAAATAAGGATCAGACCACTAAACAGAAGAATAAAACTGAATAAAAAAGATAGTGGCCCTGGCTATTAGATTAGCCTGGTATAGCGACAAGGGTCGAACACAAGGAGCACGTGATGGCCTTGCGGCCTCCGAAGTAGTCAAAAGTGAGGGAAATATAAGCAAATGATTTTTTGGTGGATTTTTAATATTTTTATATTTTTGGGTTTTTAACTAATAAAGAAAATAAGAAAAGCAATAAATCAAGCAACTACAAACAATTATTTAACTACTCAAAATTATTCCAAAAATTCAAACAAAAATATTTTTATGTGTTTTATATTTTTTTTACTGTTTTTGGTTAATTTTTTGGTGATTTTCTGATTTTTAGGGAATTTTATAAAAATCAAAGAAGGCAAGAAAATAGTGTTGTAGTCCAGTCAGACTTGGAGGGACAATTTAAAATGCAAAATGGCCCTAGCATGGTCTGAAGGTAATTTTCCTGTAAAGTAGAAAATTTAAGGAAAATTTAGGCACTGGAATTATTATTTTTGGAATTTCCTTTTAATTATTAGAATTTTTATGGATTTTTAGGGGTTTTGTGATTTTTATAGGTTTTATAAATCCAAAAATGACTAAAATTGGTTAGAAAATCAAACAACACAAAACAATCAGTATCTAATTTTTTTGTAATTTTTAAAGATGATTTAATTTTTTTTATTTTTAAAGTTGGACAGTAAGAAAAATGTGTGTTTTTGAAATTTAAAGATAATGAAAAGTGTCAAAAATGTCTCCAAAAATTAGAGAAAATTTTACACCATGGCAGGAGCCATGTATCAAATTTTCATCAAATTTGGAGTTGATTTGCTATTTTATTAATTTCAAACACAAGGGCACAATACACAGGGACCTAAATGCAATTAAAACAAGTTCCAGGGGATCCGGTGCAAAATTCCCAAGAACTCACGTGCAAAGCGCGTGACCTGGGGCACTCAGGGACCTATTTGCAAGAAAACTTAAGTCCCTGGACTAATTAGTAACACGTACTAAAAGTCCAGGGGCTTTAGTGTAAATTACCCACTATATAAAGCACATGCACAATTAAACCACGCACAGGGGTATTTATGCAAATATCAAAAACATAGATTCATTCAATAACAACCTAGAACATAAAGATTGTATATGCAATTAACCCACAAAAACACGTGACGAAGCACGTGCACCACTGCGTACAAGGGTATAAACACAAATATCAGAAAAGACAGGGTCCTCTATGCAAATTACCAAACTACAATAAAGTTTCTAAAATATTTACAGGACTACAGAATAACAACTAAAAGTCTAAGGGCCTAAGAGATATTTACCCTTTATTACGTCAATGGTCAGATGGGCGCCACGTGTGAGATCCAACGGTCAGGGAGGGGTGGCGCCTTAACGCAGGGTCCTCGGTCCTGATCGAACGGCTGGGGCCTCGCCACATGGAAGATCGGGCGGCTGGGAAGCAACGTGGGAAACCCTCACTGATCGGACGGTCACGATCACTCCTCCAAGGATCGAACGGTGATGGCTGCTCTTGGCGTGGACGTCCGAGATCTAATCTGGATCTGGAGGGGGGATCGAACGGTCGGGGAAGGTCCTCGATGAACTGGACGCCGGCGAGTTTCGTCGGGCTCGTGTGGGCGCTGAAGACCTCCTCGCGGGCTGCTATTGATCGGAGAAGAATCGCCTTGGCCTCCCGCGTCTAATGGAATCCTCCGATGACGCGACGGAGCTCCGAAGAGCTCAGGCGACGTCGGCGGAGGCGGAGGTGCTGTGCCTGAATGTCGAGCCCTCAGATGGGCTCCTCTGGTCCTGCAAAATGACGCAACGCACTCCTAGGTCGAGGGCAAAATGCCTCGACCCGGTTAAGGGTGGTGAAGGTGATCAGCGCGTCAGGGCGAAGGGGCTCCGGCGATGCGACGGCGGAGGAGCCCCAATCCCATCTCCTGTGCGAGCTGGGTTGAACGAGTGGGTGGAGAAGGTGCACGGAGGGAAGGCGGAGATGATGGGAGATCCCGATGGTCGAACGGATGGCTAGGGTGGTCGGAATCGACGATGAACGAAGACGAGTCGATTTGGGCGAAAACGAAAATTAGCTAAATAGAAGAAGAACGAGAGCTACCTACTGGATGGATTCGACTGGGGAAGACCAGGGGATGCTCCAGGTCCTTGCCTCGAGGGCCATCGATGCCCGAGGCTCGAGCGTCACCTCCAGGCGGCGCACGGCGGCGCGTAGCTGCCGGATCGATGGTCCTCCACTCCTTCCTCGCTGCGACACAGCCGGACGCGAGCTGTTACTCTCACGGTGGCTATGGAGGCCCTGGGGTGGCGTGAAATGATCCAAAGATGCGTGGAGAAGGAGGCGGAGCTCGGACTTTATACAGCTAGGGGTCCGACTAAATGGAAGTCGGGCGTGAAGCTTGGAGCGCGGACCCCAAGAATCCCTACCGGGCGAGGATCCGGGATGATCGAGGAGTAGTCGGAGCCCGGGGTTTAGAAGATTGGCGCTCGGATCGAGGCGCAGAAATTCAGAGAAGTCGGGTTCAGGCACAGGATCCGCAGAGGTTTGGTCCGCGGGGGAGAGTTGACCGGGGGTCAACAATCCCCCGTGGACCAATCAGATTATTCGATTTTTTAATTGTTTAGAAATTCATTTAAAAATAGTAAATGACTTATTTTCGAGAAACTCAAAACATGAAAAATGTTTATTTTAATTTTTTCTATTTTTTGTGATTTTTAATTATTTTTCTGAAATAAAAATAAGGTATTTACATTATAGTACTATACATAGGTATATATATAATATGGATTTTTAATTTTTGATTTTTAATTAATTATTTTTGTACATTTTTATTCCCATTTTATATTTTATTTATTTATAGCATAAAATTAGGAATAAAAAGGTATTTTTATTTTGTTTTTATTATTTATTTACAAGGGTTAAATAAATAGATATGTACATCTATATACATGGTATATATACAATATTTTTTTGGGTTTTTAGTTTTGTTCTTTTTATTTAATTTTTGTTTTTATAGTTTTATTTTATTTATTTACAACATGAAATACATAATATACACAAATTTTGTGGGATTTCAATTTATTTATTTACAAAGTGAAATAAATATGGATAGGGGGTCTATGTACATGACGAATATGCACAAGGAAGACTATTTTTGTTTCTTTTTTTAATTTTCTTTCTTTTATTTTGATTTTATATTTTCAAATATATACAAATATAAACAAATAAATATGACCCATTTTTATTTTTAGTTTTAGAGGAAAATATTTAATTTTATTTAATTACAGGTATATGTACACATGAGCTTCCTTATCTCTCTCTACTTGGGCATTTATATGGTCATGCCCATGCTGAGCCCTCCCTTGGGATTAGGTCGCTCAATAATTATTCTAAATATCTCCCTCTTTTTCTTTTATCTCTTTATTCTTTTATTTTTGCATAAAAACATGCTAATTATTAAACTTTATACAATGCATGTCTTTTGGTAATTATTTGTATTTACACCTATCTACATGTATTTGTAGAGGTTTTTGTAGCTAAAATATAAGAATAAAGAGTGATGAATGGCTATTCATCAATGATGGTCTCCGATGAGGCTGACGACCACCAGAATGGCCCCGCGATGGCGGTGGCCTGGAGCTGTTGCGCCTGAGAGCTCGGTCCCTCAGATGGATCCTTCTCGACCTGCAAAACACACCGAGCAGCTCCTTGGTCGAGGGCAAATTGCCTCGACCAAGTTAGGGGCGAAATGGGCGAGTGGGTGCGTCGGGTCGTGGTCCTGCGGCGAGCGGCGGAGGAGGAGGACCGAAGTCCTTGCTCTGGGGCGAGCCAAGGTTGGATGTCTGATTGAAGAATGTGCAGAGGGGGCTAGTGAAAGTGGTGGCGCGGTCGGATGGGCAGATGAGTGAACAGAGATGTCGAATTTGGTCGGCGAAGGCGACGGATGGAATAGGGAAAAATCCTAAATTAAGTGAAATTAGAATCTAAACTACCTACCTGGTGGAGGAGGTCGACTGGGCTGGAGCTCGGGGAGCTCCGGGGGTCTTTGCCTGTAAGGGAGCGTCGGTTCCCGAGGCTGGGCGCGCTCGCGACGGTGCACGACGGCGAAAGCTGCCGGATCAGAGGCTCCCGACTGCCCGAGCCTCACTGCTACTCTCTCTCGCTCCACTGTCACTCAGGCGAGGTGGAGGAGGTCACGGGCGTCGAGGGGGAGGACCAAAGATGCGTTAAATGTGCGGTGGAGCAGATTATTTATAATCCTAGGGGTCCGTCTAGAAGATGGTCGGGCATGAAATTCGGAGCGCGGATCCCCATAATCCACCCTGGGCGTGGATCAGGGATGAACAACGGTCAAGTGGAGCCCGGGGTTTCGAGGTTTAGTGGCCGGATCAAGTGGCGAATAATTGGCGAAATCGGGTCGGGGCAACTGGATCCGTCTCTGGTGGTCCTGGGGGGAGAGTTGACCGGGGGTCAACATTCCCTCGTGGACCAACCAGATGCGGCCACGTAATAATTATTTAGAAAATACATATTAATTAGAAAAAGGCCGAATTATTGAAAACTCAAAACATGATAAATGTTTATTTTATTTTTTTTATTTTTTTGTAATTTTTAATTATTTTTCTGAAATAAAAATAAGGTATTTACACTATAGTGCTATATATAGGTATATATACAATATTGATTTTTCATTTTTGATTTTTAATGAGTTATTTTTGTACATCTTTATTCCAATTTTGTATTTTATTTATTTATAGGATAAAATTAGGAATAAAAAGGTATTTTTACTTTATTTTTATTATTTACAAGGGTAAAAGAAATAGATGTATACAACTATATACAATATTCTTTTTGGTTTTTAATTTTGTTCTTTTTATTTAATTTTTGTTTTTATAGTTTTTATTTTATTTATTTACATAATGAAATATGGAGTATATACAAATTTTTAGGGATTTTAATTTATTTATTTACAAGGTGAAATAAATACATGTGTGGTCTTATATACATGGTGAATATGTGCAAGGAATATTATTTTCATTTTCTTTTCAATTTTTAAATTTTTATTTTGATATTGTATTTACAAATATTTACAAATAAATATGACCCATTTTTATTTTTATTTTTAGAGGAAAAATATTTATTTTTATTTAATTACAGGTATGTGTACACATGAGCTTCCTTATCTCTCTCTACTTGGGCATTTATGCGGTCAGGCCCATGCTGAGCCCTCCCTTGGGATTAGGTCGCTCAATATTTACTCTAAATATTTCCCTATTTTTCTTTTTATTCTTTATTCTTTTATTTTTGCACAAAAACATGCTAATTATTAGTTTTTACACAATGCATGTCTTTTATTAGTTATTTGTATTTACAAACATATACATGCATTTGCAAAGGTTTTTGTAGCTAAAATATAAGAATAAAGAGTGATGAATGAGTATTCATCACCGACCTTTCTGGTTGCATCGATAGTAGACTCGATCCTCCACACAAGCATATGTAATAGTACTCAATATCGGGTGAGATGTCCCTATTGGCTAAGAAAGTGCTTGCCTCAAGGTAGGAGCTCCTCTGTGAGTAAACCTAGTTGACATCCTAGAACGATGAGGGTGGAAGCGGTGTCCTGCATGTTCTCCTGCTCTGTCATTGCGAGCTGTCCTGCCGGAAAAGTTCGATCTCATCTGCATTGATTTACTCTCGCGTAAGTCTTGCTCCACCCGAGCAGCAGCATCAATCACTTCCTTCATTGTGACTAACCGAAGGGACACCAATCTCTCGTGAATCTTCTTGCGAAGCCCACAGAAGAACTTGAATGCCTTGTCAGACTCAGTTGGCATAGTGCTAGCTTCATATTTTATAAACTCCGTAAATCTGTTCAGATAAGCAGTCACGGTTCTGTTCCCTTGCTTGAGTAGTGCGAACTCCACGCACCGCTGCTCTATCCAGTATTCCGGGTAGAAATGCCCTCGGAAAGCCCCAATAAACATCTCCCAAGTAGCTGGTGTTGCAATCTGGGGCTCCATAGAAGTCCACCATTCCTCATCATAGACAAATAAGGAGTATGTAGCTAGGGTTACCTTCTCTTCATCTGACACATGTATGGTACGGAAGACCTTCTCTACCAGCTTAAGCCACCTCTCTGCCTCATCGGGGTTTGTGTTTCCCAAGAATTCCATAACCTTCTCCTTACGGTATTTTGAAAAGACATCTTCCTACCGCAGTGGTAGAGGAGGTGGAGGTGGTGGTGGTGGAAGATCAGCACCTCCCCTACCCATGTCAGACCCACCCTCGGATACTGATATGGAGAACCGCTCTTCAAGAGCGAGCTGTCTTTGCTGCACATCTTGCAACAATGCCATCATTGCAGCTAATTGTTGCGTGACTGGATTTCTACGAGGCGACATGATCTACATTAGAAAGATGACCATTAAAAAGGTCATACATGGAAGAGATTCAAGGTTTTAGTGGACTATGACATCTTCAGGAGTGAGTCGGGGTTCTACTGGTCTAATGTATGAAGTTCTCTTTATGTCATATAATTATCTACAACTGATGGGGTAATTCGGCTCTGATACCAAATGAAACGCCCTGCATCGACAAAAGCGTATTTCGATGCCCATTTACAAAAATTCCCCAACAACAGTTGTAAACAAGCTACATGATAAAACATTCATACAAAAAATGGTAAAAGAAATTTTCAATATAGAAAATGCCCACAACTTAAGATAACAAGAATAATCCAGCTCTTATTATTACATCATTAATAGAGAAGATGGAGAATTAATAAAAGTAGACTACCCAACTAGGTAACAACCTCAGAAATGGTTCTCAGTCGCGCTGTCAAATATATTCACCTCAGTCTCCTACTCAAGACTTCCTATTGGATTTCCAAGAGAGGTAACTTGTGAGTCAAATGACCCAATATGGATACAACAATAATTTATAAAATAAAGATTCTAGGTAGGCAATGTAATTGCAGTAACTAGACAGGTATCAATTTTTTTAAAAGACTCAAAAGGATGCATCTAATTATTTTCTAGGCCTCAAGTAGATTTTATGACACTTTACAGGATTATCCACTTTGACTTTATAACACATTACTCGATTAATCCACCTCTTTCGATTCTTTCATTCGTAGCTATATTTATTTATTATTTCCGGACTCACCCGTCAAAGGAGAAAGTCTATACTAGGAATGAAACATGCATCGCTTCATTCAAAGTGTAGACTAAGACCTATGCACAAGCGCGATCCTTCAATTAGTCTGGTTGGTAGTACTCAGACCCTCGAGACATGAGGCATATAGTCCAAGGAACCACGATTCTGTCAAATGCGTTTGCCAAGGGAGTCTTGCTTGCACCAAAACCAGTAGTCACAAAATGAATCTGTATGGTGCGACGCATGTATGCACCCACCAAAAAAATCTTCAGAGTATCTACCACCTCCCCACTATGTGATGCCCCTCGAGTGGGGATGACTCACTGTCAGATCAGTTGGACCACGAGGGTGTGCACCCACCTTGTAGTGATTATATATCTGTCCCCGCTTGCATATTATGAATAACTCAAAGGTAAGTAACAACAAGGTCTAATTAGTGCACGCCATTAATTTCCATCCAATCCAATAAGAAGTCATCAATCCACGTATAACTAACTAGTCATCCTTCATCTTAAATATATATATATATATATACAAATATATAATCAAATCAGTGGTAGGAAAGTAACTCAAAAGCAATCACAGAAGAATGCATACTTAAAACACTTCCCCTCAATTTTTTTTCAAATTTTAACAACTCCGTAAAGATCTACTTAATTGGAAGAGGTGCAAATCTCTTGAACTGTAGGATCAAATAATATGTTTAAAAAAATCATAGAAACATTTACTGACATAATATGAAGATCTAAATAGTGAAACCTTTCATTTTAATTCATTGAACGTAAACTGTACATAATCTATTATAAGATGGTATTATCTATAATAATCCATTCAAAAGAATAGGCACGACCTTCCACTATAAGAAAAAGTGTGATTGGTGTGCACATTATGGAGTGCACTTGGCGAGCACATGCGCTCACACATACCCTAGAGAGCACTTAGGTTACACATGTGCACGCCTTGGATGGTCTCCCTTTTTAATCTGGAGGCGCGGCATATTTTTCTATACGGGCGAGCACTTGAATAATACAAGTGCTCGCTAATTGGTGCTCGCCCATTTGAAATTCAAGGCGTGACGGGACCGACGCATGTCAATATTCTTGCGAGCACCTGGAGAGCAGTGAGCAAGCAAATAAGTGTGCTTGCCCACGCATGTAAACAGAACGTCGGACATCCTCTTTACGTCGGGCATCCTCTTTTCCTCATTCCACCTGACTTTCTTCTCAATTTCTTCCCCTCCGGCGATCCGTGCTCCATCATCCCCGCCTCCATCGACCTTTGTTTGAATATTCAATCACACACCCACCCTTGTTTAGGTATATTTTGTCATCATTTCTCTCATTTTTTTCACATTTCATTACACTTCAATCTTGTTTTGATGGTTAATGGGTTTATTATTGTTGATTGTTTACTTGTTATTTTTAATATTACTAGTTCTTAAACTTGTTGCTTATGCTTCATATAGTTGATTAATATGTAGTTGTTGTTAGATTTGAGTATATATTTGTCTAATATAGATGGAATATCATAGGCATGTCAAGTGTTTGATTAAATGTCACAACAAGTAAAGTGACAAAATAGAGAAGTAGGTGAATGTTGATATACAAATAGAGAATATTGAATTATACTATAATACTAGTTTCATCACAATGGTTCATGTCTTGGGATTTTGGGATTGCAGTTGGAAGTGGAAAAAAATAAAGAAGTAGATGAATGCCGATATGAGAGAATGAAAGAACAAACACATGGGAAGGAGTAGAGGATATATTTGTAGTATTGAACTTGAATTTGAAGTAGGGTTAGAAACGATACATTGAAAGAGGGGATGAGAGATACAAAGCCTTTGGGAAAAGAACTAAATAATGGATGTCAAATTATTCATTGATTTAAGTCAAAACCGTTGAAGCATCATAATAACTATAAACACAAACATTTCTTCTATGATATTTTATTATCACATTAAATTCTAGTTAATGTGATCAAGTATATCACATTAACTTATAGTTAAGTTAATGATAAGGCTAAAATACTAACCACTAATTATTATAAAATTGCACAAAATCATTCACACACAGTAGGTCCCTCCAAACCGGGTGGTGTGTGGCCCTGCACACCGGGAGGTGTGTGCAACACATTGGAGGATTTGATCACCTCCAACTGTGTTATAATTTTTTTTACCGCACTATTGTACTCACTTTGGGATGGCTTATCCCAGACCAATGGTCGTGGATTTTGATATTTGTAGGTGTAAAATTCGATTTTTACAGGTACCCATATAATATTATTGAGCCAAATACTTTATTAGGCACTAATTTAGGATCACACTTATCCCTATCCCCATCGTTAATCAACCAAATTTACGTAAAAACCCAATAAATATTTTAAGATTATTTTATAGTATCATTTGTAGCGCGTACAAATGTTTGACGTAAAGTAATCTTAAAGTATTACATTTATGTTAGCTTTCCTTAGTTCGGAGATCCCAGACTAAGGGGTCCGTAAGGATTCAAACTTACTAAAAGGTGATCGTTGTCACAACTGTTTGTTTCTGATGGAAATTCGGTTCTATAACCCCTTCCTCTTCGGTATACCAAATCAATCATAATTTACTATCAAAATAATCGCTAATATGATTATTTTGAAAGTTGAGTGCGTTTGATTTTTGAGGTATATGTGAGAGGTGCATGGTTATGCTACCGAATTTTCATCAGAAATAAGCGAGCATGTGACAACGAGCATCTTTTAGTAAGTTTGAATCCTTATGGACGGGCTCAAGTGATAACATAATTAAGACACTTCTCTTCTCATCTTTTATGTCAACAATGGGTTAGGTTTATGTATTCTTAACATATTTTCCAAGCTTTGACAATATAAATTGTTTCATTCAGGTTGATCAATATGACTAATAGAGAGTGGATGTACAAGCGTGTAGTAGATTGACGTGTAACAGATACCTTTCGAAGAGGTGTTCAGGAATTTATACAATTTGTTTATGCACAAGGTTCCTGTGTCGTGGATTCAGATGGAACTATCTCGTATCCGTGTCAAAAATGTTGTTTAATGAGGAAGAGATCCAAGAATGAAACTCAGTTACATCTTTATAAAATGGATTTCATTGAAGGATATGAAATTTGGTGGAGGCATGACGAGGATTACGGGGACAAGATGACTAAGTCGAAAGAAGTGGACAATATTAATCCGTTCGTAGATATCATCTTTTCCTATATTTTCTAAGAAAAGAGGAATTATGTTATAGGTTTATGTACAGATGGGTTTAATATTAATGAAAGAAGTAAAGATTACTCTTGCTAGCCAGTAATGACAACAACATACAATCTACCCCATGGTTATGTAATAAGAGATAATTTATGTTTCTTTTATTGTTGGTATCAGGACCTACACATCCGGGAAAATACATCGACGTTTATTTATGTCCTCTCATAAATGAGTTGAAATTGTTATGGGTCGATGGAGCTAATACATATGATGCAAATAAAAGTCAAACATTTAACATGAAAATAACTCTACTTTGGACGATAAATGACTTCCCAGTATATGGAATGTTATCTGGATGGAGTACGCATGGACGTAAAAGTTGTCCATATTGTATGAAGGGTACTAAATCATTCCAGCTTCAACATGGTCATAAACCATGTTTTTTTTATTGTCACAGACGTTTTCTTCCAAACAATCATCCATATCAAAGACAGAAGCAATCATTTAAAAAGAATACTATTGATCTTACAGATCCGCCACCATTTAAGACATGCGACACGATATTATCATGCTTGAAAGAATTGGAGAAATCAGCCTTAGATAATGGAGATAAAATAAAAAATCTTCCTGGTTTTGGTACTGTCATAATTAGATTACGAAGTGTATATTTTGAGAATTACCTTATTGGAGAAAGTTACTGATACGACACAACTTAGATGTTATGCATATAAAGAAAAATATCTTTGATAAAATATTCTATACTGTTATGAATGTAACCGGTCGCAGTAAAGTCTCGTCGTGATTTACAAATAATATGCAATCTGTCAGAGTTGCATATAAAGGGACATAATAATGGAAGGGTTGAACTTCCTAAAACGAAGTATACATTAGGCTGAAATTAAGTGAAGCTTGTCTGTGAATGGACAAGTAAGTTGAAGTTTCTAGACGGATATGCATCAAATTTTTCCAATTTGGTCAATTTAAAAAAAATTTCATTTAAGGGAATGAAAAGTCATGACTGTCATGTTTTCATGTAAAGATTGTTATCGTTAGTGTTCAGAGGATTGTTACCAAAAAATGTTTTTCGATGTTCTATCAGATGTCAGCAGTTTTTTTCAGAATCTATGCTCATCACGCGTAGACCACATGGAGATGGAATATCTTCACACAATATTCCTGTGATTATGTGTAATTTGAAGAAGATATTTCCGCCGTCATTTTTTGATTCAATGGAGCATCTGATGATTCATATTCCAAATGAAGTAAAAGTTGGAGGGCCGATAAAATATCGTTGGATGTATCCATTTGTAAGGTATTTATAAATATTATAATTTTCTTGCATTACGTAATATTTGAATAAAATGTTTACCTATTTCGATATAGGTTTATGTTCTTTCTCAAAAGAAAGGTCTGAAATAAAAGTAAAGTTGAAGGATCAATAAGTTCGCAATATTTATATGAGGAAGTCGTAACATTCTGCGCTAGGTATCTTTCAGAAGATGGGGAGACAATCCACAACAGGATTAGCAGAAATGAGACAATTTGCTAAGAGGAAGAACCTTGTATCAGTATCTTTCGTCAATCCACTCAGCTCATACGTAAGGCAACTGAACGTTTCTTATCGAAACAAGAGAAGGATGCTGCAGAGTTATACTTATTAGACAATTGCGAGGAAATAACACCATATGTTCAGTACGTATTTGTATTACTATATGCATATATGCAAATTCAATTTCAAGTAATTCTAATGTTTCTTTTACTAATTTTAGGGAATTTAGGAAGAAAATTGTCGAGGGAAATCTTATGTATTCAGATGACGAAATTCTGAGCATCTGTAGGAATCAATTTCCAGCTTGGTTTAAAGACTGCTCAAAACAATTGGAAGATGGTGATTATTATACTCATATTTTAAAATATTTTGGAGAAGGACATGTTTATATGGTTCGGCCTTACAACTCTTGATGCAGTAATGGTTATCATTTTCATACCTTCAATTCGGATAAATATTTAACAACTCAGAATCACGGAGTGATGGTTTGTGGATCTTGTTATAAGTAAGATCATATGAATTATTATGGAATTCTAAAGGAGATGCTATAAGTAGAACATAGTATTCCAGACTTTAATAAAGTAGTTCTCTTTTTGTGTGATTGGTACGAATCCAATGGGGGTGTAGTACTCGATAGGAGAAATAACATTGTCGACGTCGTAGCAAGAAATTTTATACGCAGATTTGAATCATTCGTTTTAGCTTCTCAAGCAGACCAAATTTGTTATCTCCCGCAAGTGTCAAAGAATAGAAAGAGCGTTGAAACCTTAACTGTTGTGAAGATAAATTCTCGAGGCTATATTTCTAATGAATACACTCATCTTGAAGATGACATAGATGAAGCATTCACATATACACATGAACGAATAAACGTAACAGAAGAAGTCCCAATCTTCGAATCGATTCGATTGGCTGATAATGAGGTGTTATGTGTTGACCTACAAGATGACTTCGACTCCACAAATGATGATTCAGAAAACTCAGAAATGGAAGAAATATCCTTTAATCCCACTGAAATAAATGATGAAGATTAGCTGTAAGTTTTATTACATTATTATAATCGAATTAGCTAAAATATTCATTAACAACTATGTAATTAACTATTACATCATAATTACAGTCATGACAGGTTTTGGACGCGGTGGGTCTCATGAATCACATCGATCCAATCGTCCATCCTCCTCAAACAAACCTTCGTTTAGTAGGCAGCTAACCCTGGATGTTGTTTTAGATTCACAGTCCGACGAGGTTCGACGGGTCATAGCCTACTACGAGTCCCTTGGTTATCCTCCTCCATCCTTTTATGTAGGCGGCTATGGAGAGCCATCTACCTCAGCCGCTCCTGCTGCGTTCTCGGTCCTGATCCTGATACCTGCACGAACATCGATGAGTTCTGATTCTCCTTCTTCTGGACGTCCGAACACCTCCGTGCCTTTACCTACTAGAGCTGGACAAACTTCGGCATCCTACCCTTTGTTGGAGGTTACGATGGATGAGAGGTAAGATTTTAATAAATTTTGTCATTTTAATTTTACCAATCAAATAAATTGTAGAATGTTTACAAATTTTACCAAATGCATGGATTTTTTTGAATAGCAACAGGGTGATAAAGGAGATAACCACTATAATAAAGACACACTTGGCTAGCATGCAATTTAGATGGTGTCGCATCCCTACTACGGAACAAGAGAGACTATTTGAGATGTTTCTGATAAGAATAATTTCTAAGAAATGTTATAGTAATTTTTTGTCACCTTTTCTTCTAATATTTTGCAGTAATTTCAGAGTAGGTATTGCCTAGTTCCTGGTCCGGGGAAGATATTGTCGAGCCTTTATTTGCTTGGTGGAGAAGAGAATGAGCGATACATTTTTCAAGACAAGGAGAGACTCACATGCGAAAACAGGATGCGAGGAGATGAATTTTGAGGAGATGAAGAGGTTCCCGCCAGCATGGTGTATGGAGGATAGGTATTGTATTTCTTAAATAATTTATGATATACTTTTTAAATTAATCAATATTCATAATATATTCCTTGTAGATGGGCGGGTTTCTGTGATGCATTCATTGCAGATGCAGAGTTTGGAAGGAGATCCACGGCGGGAAGGACAAACCGCCAAAAACAAAGGATTAAATTGGCAAGTGGATCTAAAAGCCACAATCATATTAGAGCAGAGATGGTACTACAATATAAAAATAATTTTTCAAATCTACTTTAATATAATGCCATGTTGTTATTACATTTTAAAATTAATTTTCAGGCAGCTAGGTTGGAAAGAGAACCCTCATTTCAGGAGCACATGAGTGGGAAAGAAGGAAAGTCGCAATGGTCCACTCCTGAAGCAGGACAATTGTTGGTAAGTCTTTTAATTTATTTGCAATTGAAAGATATATTATAACTTATTCTTCTCTATTTCATTTTGTATTTCAGGATCGTTATTTGACACTATCTGCAGAAAATTGGGGTGGTGATCCAACTGGAGAGCAACCGTCAATTGATAAAGCAATCTGAAAGCATGTATAGATAAATATTAATTTACTACATTCATTTTTTATATAT
The DNA here is from genome assembly GCA_037367405.1 of Ottelia alismoides. Lineage (NCBI taxonomy): Eukaryota > Viridiplantae > Streptophyta > Magnoliopsida > Alismatales > Hydrocharitaceae > Ottelia > Ottelia alismoides. The sequence continues at coordinate 101,509 of JAZKJV010010094.1, forward strand.
AATTTCATATTAAACAATGAAAATTTTATAAGATGTTGGAGGAGAGGGACGTTGTGGCGAACAAGAAGCAGACGCTTGGTGGTCTTCCTCCATACTATGTGGAGGGACATCGTCATTCCTATTCTGCGTACTCCCAGCCGTCGTACACACAACCACATTTGTCCCAACCATCATTGGCAATGGAGTCGCAGATGGCGATGATGGTGGAGCAGGTAGCAAAGCTGCGAGAAGATTTCACGGCGTACATGTAAGTATTATACTTAGAATGAGTAATAATTTTATATTTTTATATCTTCAAAATGCAAATAACAGATCATATATAATATAGGTCACAAGGGCGTGCATCTCAACCTAAGGAGATTGAATCGGATGACGAAGAGGAGGAGGAGAACGACCCTGAAGGAGAGGCACACATGTATGCTAGGTTCAAAGAGAAGGAGAAGGAAAAAAAGAAAGCAAAGCAGGGTTTAATATCTAAAATTTTTAGATCAAAAGTGATTTTTGTTGCTATTGGCTTGTTTTGTTGTTGAACTTTTAGCACGTCTTTCAATTTATATGAACTTTGATAGTATAATTTGTTGTAATTTTACTTGTGGATCCTTTCTAACATATATCTGTAGTATTTAGCTCTTAAATATGAATGTTTAGTATCTAAGTTCATGTATATTGTGTGAGTTCGACATGTCAATGTTAGTTAATTTAGTTGACGAACTGGTATATTATAAATACTCTTATCGACTCTATTAAGCACCTGCAGTGGTTTATTGGCAAGCTATACAGGTTTGACGGGGTGTCTAAACCCCGCCGAACATGTATATTTTTTCCTGCACTTCAGTTTGGGCGAGCACATGTGCTCGCCGGGGGCTCCATAAACGATCGCCATATTTTTTAGGGACGATCATTTCGATGAGCACATATGTGCACGCCTACAAGCGGGCGAGGACATAGCGTCTTTGATGAATATGCAATTCATCACTCTAAAAGTTGAAAATAGAGCTTTGTTCTCGAGTAATTAGAGGCATATTTCTACTTATATTGTATAATTAGCATTCATGCATGCATTGATAACATTTACATTTTAGCACTCATATTTGCATAAAATAAGAAGCCAATTTCACTTGTAAATATTCACCTGTATATTAGATAAAATACCTTAATTGTATATATTTTATACTAACTCCCAATCTAATAAAACCAACTCTACTGTGTATATATGACTAACACTAATTAAAGAAAAATATCAAAAAATACTAACTTGTAAAATCGACCAATAAACCCTTAACCCAAGATTGAAATTAGGAGCCTTAAAATGCCCATATCACTCTCATACAGTGTCTGAATTAGGTCTACTCACTTTTAAAGTAATATACATTCAGAGGCCTTCGAAACAAGACCAATTTCACTAAAATCGGAGCTCGTATGCAAAACTTGGATTTTGGGCCCCTTTTGTACATTGTACATAATGACCGTTTTACCCATGTATTTTCTCATTTTATTTTCTTCATTATTAAAAATCCAAAAAATTAGATTAAGTTGTAAATATTCTCCTCATATTTTCTCTATTTTTATTTTGATTTTTCTCTTATTGAAAAATGATAAAAAAATCACAAAAGATAAAATGCGGTATTTTATATCTAAAAGGTAGCACCAAAAAATATATTTAGTACAGATGATTTCCTTTGATTTTCGACACTTCACAAAAGTTGTAGATCTCGTCGAGACGAGCAACTTTTGTGTTGGTTACTTTTTGATTTAATCCATTTTGTTATTTCTTTTTTATTTTCTTTACATTTAATCTTTGAATTTTCTGGGAACGACATGTGGCCGCTCCTGGAGCCAGCACGTGTCACCCCATTTTTTTATTATTTTATTAATTTTGGATTTATCTTATTATTTTGGGATTTATTATTTATTATTATTTTACTATTGATATTTTAATTATATTTTGTTGCCTACTATATTATTTTAATATATTATTTATTTTTCCCTTTTACCCCTTCTTTTCTTACTCCCTACTCCAAGTCACCACTAACATCACCATCCCTCCATCTTCTCCACCTCTTTTCTAACTTCCCCCTCCTCTTTATATTCCCATCTCCTCCTCCATTATTCTTCATCCACCGATCTTGAGAGAAAGAGAGCCCCGAGCCCCCTTTGATGTGTCATTGGTGACAGCTTTGGCGCAGTAGGTCGAGCGACGACAAGGCTTAGGTGAGATCCGTGTAGCACCGCCCACGTAGCAGCAGCTTCTCCAAATCCGCTGCCAAGCTTCGGAGACCGCCATCTCCTCGAGGCCACAACCGTAAGCCGCACGACGTGGCTTCACTTTCGGCGAATCACAGATAAGCATCCCTCTACTTTCCCTTGTCATTTCATTTTTTATCTAGCATTTGTTTATTTTGTTTATCAAACAAAAATCACAATCATTTATCATTCACCACAACCACTCATCCTCATTTTATTTCATCTCCATCACACACACAACCTCTTCATTGCATTTTCATTTCATTGCATTTTTTTTCTACTGTTTACAAAAGTATAAATACAAAAAAATCTGCAAGAAAAAAAATAAACAGGAGCTTCTGGACGACCGCCCAGGGCCACCATCACCGCCCTCCGCGCCACCCTCCAGGCCGCTAGCCCCCCCTCGTGCGGCGGCCGCCAACTCCGGCGCCGCCGGCCCTCGGCCGCCCCCATTTACGTTCATCACGCGTGGCGCGCGCTCCTGCTGCCACCGCGGTCCGGCCTCGCTCTCCAAGGCAGCCCTGCCCCGAGCCCGCGCCGCCATACGCGCCCCGCCCCAACGACCACTGTCCACCGCGGCACGCGCCCAACTTCCAGGTCCCCATGCGCCGCCCTCCATCGCGGTGCACCATCGATCGCGTCGCCGTCTCCTCGTGCCTCCCTCCAACCCCTGTGGCCGCCGCCGCCAGCCTCCAAGGCTGCGGCCTCCGCCTCACGCGACCCTTTTCCGTGCCCGCCCCGCCCCACGCTGAGTGCCACCGAGCGTGCCGCCCATCTTGTCGTCGTCGCCGCCCTCGGGCTGTGCCGCCCTGCGCAGGCGCTCCCCTCCGCGCCGCCGTTGCACGGCCCTGCCATCCTCGCCCCTGCACGGGACAGCCGCGCGCCACGTCCACCATCGCGCGGCCGCGCCCCGCCGCCCTCTTCCGCCTCCTAGGCCGCGATCTGCCCCTTGCGCCGCCCATCGAAGACCTCCCCCTTTTGCCCTAGCTTGCGGATGAAGGGAAGGTCCAATTTTATTTATTTTGTGCAAATTGCACTCATGTCCCTGCATGTTTCTCTATTTACAAATGCGTCCCTGTGCATAGTTCAGCTGAACATTTTCATTTTCAGTATTGTATTTATACCCATGATTTCGCATGTTAATTTGGACTACAAAATAGCACTGTTTTATTTGATGAAAAATAGCACGATGAAGAGAAAGTAATTCTTTATATTTTGGCTATTTATTTGCATTTTTGTGAGTATTTGATATTTTAATAAAAATAAGAGATTAAAATTGAGTGATATTTTACCTATTTACGCTCTAAAATTTGCACAGTCATATTTATTGCTCCAAAAATTACGAAAAAATTGTAGATGATGCCTCTAATTGCCCTTTAATTACAGTCCAAATTTCGTCCAATTAGGAGTTGTCTTGTGCATAAAATAAATTCTAGTGTGATTTCTGTAATTGATTTTTAATTAATTCCATGAATAACATTTTTAAGAAATCTCAAGTCTTCTGGATTCCTCATTAAAATATCTATTTGAGATAAATAGCTCTCTGGATAGTTTGATTTCGTGGATTTATTAGGAATTAAATACTCATAATCACTCTATTTTCTGTAAAAAATTCAAAAAAATTAAAAAGTGTCAGAAAATTCTAAAAAAATTAGTAGCTTCATTTCATCATTTTATCTTCCAATAAATTTTTCATAATTTTTGCATTTCATTTGCATGGAAAATTGCTTAAAAACTTCCAAAAAAGTTTGCATTTTTCATTTGTGCATTTTAAACCCAAAAATTCCAAAAAAATCCATTCTGCATTCAGTATTGGATTAGGTTCTTAGGAAAAATATCACTTGGCTGATTTGAATTAATTTGACATTAAAATTAAATATGGCTAAGTTGCTTATTTTCTTATTAACCTTATTCATCTGCATTGGAGCATTGGCATTTTTATTGCATAAAAAAATTACAAAAAAATTCCACTTGGAAAACCGCAATCTAATCCCTCAATCTGATCCCGAGTTGTTCCTTTGCCTCCTTGAGTCGACCCTGGGGCTTGCCCAGGTTAAATAAACATAAAAGCGCGCTTAATTTCATTCGACGATTAATAGATTTGTGCGGTTAATTTTTGATCGACGCGGATCTATCCGACTACAACGAAATAATCAATTATACGACATTAAAAGGGTTGGTCCGTGGCCCGTCAGTCTTCATGTGCTCGCCCACCTGCCCAGATGACTCTCATATCAACGATCACGCATTGAACGAGCATATGTGCTCGCCCATTGTACGGGCGTGCACATGGCTTGCAGTTGGCGTGCACATTACGAGCCATCATGTGCACGCCAATCTCGTCTTTTTTTGTAGTGTTCTATCCTCGGTAAGTATTTACATCTATGAGTTATCTAATATAAGGCAAGTGATGCTACATACATTGATTATATTTCTATAAATATGCATGCTACGAGAAAAAGAAAACCTAGGGATCATGGCGCATATCAATCATCGAATATGGAAATAAGGAATTTGTGTACAAGGTAAAGAACCTTAACAAGGAATGAAATCACAACTAGAAAACTGCAATTAGATGACATTACAATACAATTTTTTCCCTTAAGGTTAATGAACCAGATGGGAACTCTGGTATAATTCTGTATAATATTTTGCTCAATAAGGATTCTCGTCATCAAATACCGAAAGTTGCAGTCCCCTTGACAACTGTCACATGTTCAGAAATTTGAGCCTAAAAGAGTCTGACCCCAAACACAACTTGATTAGTATAATACTAGAAGGGTTGGTTTGATATTAACAACAAGTAATTTCATATGTATCTCAACCATTGCACAAATGGGTATGTATCAATGGGAGCGGTTCATAATCACCCACTTATAGGCGAAATTGGTATTGCGACCAATAGCACTAGATTACTAAGGATAAATGGAATAAAACCAATCAAGTTAGGAATCAAAATGTTTAAATTAGCATCCTCTTATTATAAAAAATCTTAATATAACCTACGTTAACTCAAGGTGAAAGTTATCTCCAAATATCTCATAATATAAAAATGGCCTGATTGAGATGGTTTATAACTTATAAGGATACCTAAGCCAACGATTTAATGAGAAAACATTGTATACCAACAACAAAAGATGATCCATGGGGTAGGATTAAAATCAGATATTCATCCCCAAATAACGACAATCTCTAAATCGCAAGGTGCGCGTAAAAGAATGCGAGAGCATCAAGATCCATTACCTTCATGTGAGCTTTTGATCCGAGCACAGTTCAATGATCTGAGTGTTGCAACACCTTTCCCTTGCGAAGATGCTCTTCCTCCTCTCCTCGTAATGAAGTTTCGGAGCTTCGCGTCTTGCCAAATGGGAGAACCTCTTCCTCTGGACTCTCTAGAGAAGAAGAATGAAGAATGAACTTTTGAAGAAGCGTGAGAATGGAAGGAGATAAAAGGGATCTTAAAGATCATTCACAGGTGATTTAAGGAAATAAGGGTGTCAATTTTGAGGTGAAATTATGCCTCAAAATATCTCCCAACGTGTAAAATAAAATTCAAAATTAGTGGGTCTAATTTCCATAAACGTCCCCGACAATGGTTCACTAAAACGGGCATAACTTCCTCTTACGAACTCGGATTCGTGCATTCTTGGTCTCGTTGGAAAGCTTGCAACAAGATGCTTTTTTTTAGTATGATATTGTAAATATTTTAGTATTCAGAAAAATTCGAAATTTCTGGAGCTTTACATCGACTATATTAAATGAAAGAAAACACTAGTCAAGGTAATTATCTAACACAACTACCATATTAAAAGAAGTATAATTTTTTTAAATCTTTAGAACACGCACTTTCATTGTACATAGAAATTTCTGATTCCAACTGCTATAGTATAAAAAGGAATCAAAGTAACATTTGAGATATCTATACCCTCATCCTCATTTGATTCGCTCACTACAAAAAAAAGCACGATTGGCGTGCACACAATGGGGTGCACGGGGCGAGCACATGTGCTCGCCCACAGCCGAGCGAGCACTTAGGTTGCACATGTGCTCGCCATCCTGATCGCCCTTTTGAATCTGGAGACGCGGTTATACTTTTGTAGATGGGCGAGCACTTTAATAGCACACGTGCTCGCCCAAATGTGCTCGCCCAGTTGAAAATCGAGGCGCGACGGAATAGGCGCGTGTCAATTTTCCTGGCGAGCACCTAAAGAGCACTGGGCGAGCACATAAGTGTGCTCGCCCGCGCCCGTAAATAGAACGTCGGGCGCCCCCTTTCCTCATTCCTGCGCGAGTTCTTCCCTGATTCCTCTCCTCCGGCGACTTGTGCTGTGCCATTACCGCATCGAGAGAGGTCCGTTTGACCATTCAATCACACACACACCCTTCGTTAGGTATATCTTATCATCCTTTCTCTCTTTTTTTGTGTATTTCATTCGTTTTTATACTTGTTTTAGATATTAGGGTTTTGATGTTGTTGATGATTTTGTTCTTAAACTTAATATCACTAGTTGTTAATCTTGTTGCTTATGCTTCATGTAGTTGTTTAATATGTAGTTGTTGTTAGATTTGAGTATATATATGTCTAATATTGATGTAGGTGAATAAATATTGATGTAGGTGAATGTAGGTGAATGTTGATGTAGATGGGTATAATGTAGGTGAATGTTGATATAGATGGGATGAGAGAAACAATAGCTAATATAGAGAATTGAGAATTGACATTAGGTTCATAACATTAGGTTCATAACATTAGGTTCATAACACTAGTTTCATAACACTAGGTTCATAACATTAGGTTCATTGGGAATTGACATAAGACTAGTTTAATAAAATTAGAGAATGTTAATATAGAGAAGTGCCATAACACTAGTTTCATAACACTAGGTTCATTGAAAGAGGTGATGAGAGATACAAAGCCTTTGAGAATAAGAACTATATAATGGATGTTAAATTAGATATTTATTTAAGTTAAAATGATTGATGCGTGATAATTATAACTACAAACAAAAATTTTGATTCTGTGATAATTTTATTATCACATTAAATTTTAGTTATTGTGATTAAGTATATCACATTAACTTATAGTTAGGTTTATGATAAGTCTAAAATACTATACATTAATTATTAGAAAATCGCACAAAATTTTTCACACACAGTGCGTCGTTCCACACCGGGTGGTGTCTGGCCCTGCACAACGGGTGGCGTGTGCAACACATTGGAGGATTTGATCACCTCTAACTGTGTTATATTTTTTTATTTTTTCACAGCACTATTGGACTCACTTTGGGATGTTTATCCCAGACCAATGGTCGTGGATTTTGATGTTTGCTGGTTCGAATTTTTTTTGCAGGTGCCCATTAACTTTTAGTGACCCAAGCACTGTATTAGGCACTAAATAAGGATCACACTTATCCCTATCCCCATCGTTAATCAACCAAATATACGTAAATGCCCGGTTAATATAAATGAATAAATATTTTAAGATTATTTTATAGTCTCATTTGTAGCACATACAAATGTATGACGTAAAATGATCTTAAAGTATTACATTCATATTATCTTTCCTTAGTTCGGAGGTCCCGGACTAAGGGGGTCCGTAAGGATTCAAATTTACTAAAAGGTGATCCGTGTCACAATGTCTTTATTTCTTACGGAAATTCGGTCCGTAACCCCTTCCTCTTCTGTATACCAAATCAGTCATAGTTATTATTGAAATAATCAATAATATGATTATTTTGATAATTAATTACGATTGATTTATGGGGTATACAGGAGAGGTGCAGGGTTATGCTGCCGAATTTTCATTAGAAATAAAGATACTTGTGACAACGATCATCTTTTAGTAAATTTGAATCCTTATGGACGTGCTAAAGTGATAACATAATTAATACACTTCTCTTCTCATCTTTTATCTCAATAATGTGATACGTTTAGATATCCTCAATTTCCTAGATTTGACATTTTAGATTATTTAATTCAGGTTCATAAATATGACCAATAGAGAATGGATGTACAACCGTGTAATAGATGGGCGTATAGCAGATGCTTTTCAAAAAGGTGTTCAGGAATTCATACAATTTGCTTACGCACAAGGTTCCCGTATTGTGGATTCAGATGGAACTATCTTGTGTCCGTGTAAGAAATGTCGTCTAATGAGGAAGAGATCAAAAGATGAAACTCAGTTACATCTTTATAGAATGGGTTTCATGGAAGGATACCAGATTTGGTGGAGGCATGGTGAGAATTTCGAGGACAGAATGAATGATGTGGAAGAAGCTGACAATATTAATCCCTTTACAGATATGGTTATGGATGTTGCGGGTCCAGAATTTAATGATACTTTGTTAGATGATGAGGAACCATATGGAGAGTCTGCAGAATTTTACGAGCTGTTGAAAAAAGCGGAAGAGCTATTGTGGTTGGGTTGCAAGACATATTCAAAACTTTCTGCGGTCTGGATCTTCTATCGATGAAGATGGAATATAATATGACCGATCGTAATTTTGATGCGATGCTGAGGATTATTAAGAAGATGTTACCAGAAGATGTAGAATTACCTGATAATTATTACAAAATAAAAAAGATGATGCGGAAGATGGGTTTAGCAGAAATTAAACTAGACTCATGCATAAATCACTATATTCTATATTACGGTGAACATCAACATTTACAACGGTGTCCTGAATGTAATGAGCCAAGATATCAGACAACTAGTAGGAGTGGAACAAAAATATCGAGAAAGATTCTACGTTATTTCCCGTTGACTCCGAGATTGAAACGACTATATTATTGTAAAGAAACGGCGAAATACATGACATGGCACGCGAACAATATGGTCGATGAATATATGGAGCATCCATCCGAATCTGATTGTTGGAAAGAATTGATGTTAGCTTTTCCTACATTTAATGATGAAAAGAGGAATTGCGTTATAGGTTTATGTACAGATGGGTTTAATCATCATGGAAGAAGTAGAGATTACTCTTGTTGGCCAGTAATGACAACGCCATATAATCTACCCCCATGGTTATGTAATAAGCGATAGTTTATGTTTCTTTCGCTGTTAGTAATAACAGGACCTACACATCCGGGAAAGTACATTGATGTTTATTTACGTCCTCTTATCGATGAGTTGAAAATGTTATGAGTCGATGGAGTTGATATATATGATGCTAATAAGACTCAAACATTTAACATGAAAGTAGCTCTGCTTTGGACGATAAATGACTTCCCAGCATATGGAATGTTATCTGCATGGAGTACGCATGGACGTAAAAGTTGTTCATATTGTATGGATAGTACTAAATCATTCCAGCTTCAACACGGTCAGAAATCATGTTTTTTTGATTGTCACAGACGATTTCTTCCAAGTAATCATCTATATCGAAGACAGAAACATTCTTTTAAAAGACATAGAATTGATCTTTCAGATCCTCCACCAATTAAGATAGGCGATATGATATTAACATACTTGGAACAATTAAAAAAAATCAGCCTTAGAAAATGGAGATAAAACAAAAAACCTTCCTGGTTTTGGTGACAGTCATAATTGGATTAAGAAGAGTATATTTTGGGAGTTACCATATTGGAATAAGTTACTGATATGACACAACTTAGATGTTATGCATATAGAGAAAAATGTGTTCGATAACATCTTCTACACTGTAATGAATGTAACCGGTCGATCAAAAGATACAGTAAAGTCTCGTCGTGATTTACAACTCATATGTAATCGCCCAGAATTGCATATCAAGGAACATGATAGTGGAAGGGTTGAAGTTCCAAAAGTAAAGTATACTTTAGATAGAAATCAAGTTAAGCTTGTTTGTGAATGGACAAGTAAATTAAAGATTCCAGACGGATATGCATCAAATTTTTCCAATTTGGTCGATCTGAAGAAGTTTACATTTAAGGGAATGAAGAGTCATGACTGCCATGTTTTTATGGAAAGATTACTACCGTTAGTGTTCAGAGGATTGTTACCAAAAAATATTATCGATGCTCTTTCAGATGTAAGCAGATTTTTCCAGGTGTTATGCTCGTCACGCATACACCGCATGGAGATGGATTATCTTCAAAAAAATATTCCTGTGATTATGTGTAACCTGGAGAAGATATTTCTGCCGTCATTTTTTGATTCGATGGAGCATCTGATGATTTATATTCCATGGGAAGCAAAAGTTGGTGGATCGGTAAAATATCGTTGGATGTATCCATTTGAAAGGTAATTAAATTTATTATAATGTCATTCCTTCTTTATTATTTGGACTAAATGTTTAACCTATTTTCTTATAGGTTTATGTTCTTTCTTAAAAGAAAGGTCTGAAACAAAAGTAAAGTTGAAGGATCTATAAGTTCACAATATATATATGAGGAAGTCGCAACATTCTGCGCAAGATATCTTCTAGAAGATGTGGAGACTATCCACAATAGATGCAGGAGGAATGAGACAATTTCTTCCGATGAAGAACCTTTTGTCAGTATATTTCGGCCATCCACTCATCTATAGAAATCAATTTCCAGCGTGGTTTAAAGACCGATCAAAACAGTTGGACGGTGGTGATTTCTATTCTCATATTTTAAAATATTTTGGAGAAGGACCTGTTTATAAGGTTCGATCATACAACTCATGTTACAGTAATGGATATCGTTTTCATACCTTAAATTCCGGTAAATATTTGACAACTCAAAATCATGGAGTGATGGTTCGCGGATCTTGTTATGAGGAAGATCATCTGAATTATTACGGAATTTTAAAGGAGATTATAGAAGTGGAATATAGTATATCAGGCTTGAATAAAGTAGTTCTTTTCTTGTGTGATTGGTATGAACCCAATGGAGGTGTAGTACTTGATAAAAGAAATAACATTGTTGACGTGGTGCAAAGGAAATTTATACGCAGATTTGAACCCGTCTTAGCATCTTGATGAATACCCATTCATCACTCTTTATTCTTATATTTTAGCTACAAAAACCTTTGCAAATGCATGTAGATATATGTAAATATAAATAATTACCAAAAGCATGCATTGTGTAAAAACCTATAATTAGCATGTTTTTGTGCAAAAATAAAAGAATAAAGATTAAAAAGAAAAAGAGGGAAATATTTAGAATAAATATTGAGCAACCTAACCCAAGGGAGGGCTCAGCATGAGCCTGACCGCATAAAAGCCAAAGTAGAGGGAGATAGGGGCTCATGTAAATATTTGTGTAAATAAATAAAACTATATTTTCCTCACCCAAAAATATGCTTGTAAATACTTGTATATATTTATATAAAAACAAAATAAAAAGATAAAAATCAAAAAGATCAAAAATACCTCCTTTCATCATGTACATAAACCACACCTATATATTTATTTAGCTTTGTAAATATATAAAAGTAATTTTTATAATTTTTGTAAATAGTCTATGTTATATATTGTAAATAAATACAATAAAAACAATTAAAAAAATTAAAACAAAATAAAAATAGAAAAATTAAAAATACAAAAATACATTGTACATATACCTTGTATATGGTTGTATATATATTTATTTTACCTATGTACATAAATAATAAAAATAAAATAAAAATACCTTTTTATTCCTTATTTTATTCTATAAATAAATAAAATATAAAATAAGGATAAAATTGTATAAAAATAATAATTAAAAATAAAAAATCAAAACCCTATACAGTGTATATATACCTATATATAGGACATACTATGTAAATAGCTTATTTTTATTTCGAAAAAAATATTAAAAATCACCAAAAATAGAAAAAAATAAAAGAAAAATATTTCATGTTTTGAGTTTTGGCTGAATCGGGCTCTAGCTACCTCCATTTGTCACTCCAAGATCCTGCCACGTGGCCCATTCTCATAGGGTCCTGGGGATGTTGACCGCCCGGTCAACTAGCCCCCCCAGGACCACTTCCCTCGGGTCCGAGCTCCGGACCCGATTTCTCCATTTTTATCCGCTCGACCCGATCACCACTCCGCCTAACCCCGGGTTCTAATCCGAGATTTTTTGATCATGATCCACGCCCGGGGAGGCTTTTGGGGATCCGCGCGCTACGCTGCTCGCCCCGACCTCTCTTAGTCGAACCCCTAATCGTATTTAGCTGCAGCTCCGCCACCTTCTCTTTCCATATTTGGCCATTCGTCTCCTTCCCTGTGAGCTCCAGAGAAACCGCGAGAGTGACAGCGAGCGATTCCACCTGTTGCAGCGAGGAGAGGAGGAGGAATCCACTGATCCGGCGACGTAGCCGCCGTAGCTCCGCCACCTGAGCGAGCTTCGAGCCTCGGGCCGAGACGTCCCTTGAGGCCAAGACCGAGAGCTTCCCCAGCTCCACCACAGTCTCCACGACCATCCAGGTAGCCATTTAGCCCTGTCATTTTCTTTGATTTTCATTTACCCCCAAATCGCTCCGACGTTGTATTCCTCTGATTCCGACCACCCCGTGACTCTTCTCGATCATCGGAATCGACCTCCATCACCGCCTCCCTCCGACGCACCTTCTGCACCCACTCACTCAACCCAGCTCGCACAGGAGCTGGGAACCGGGCTCCTCCGTCCACCACCTTCGCCGGAGCCCGTCACCCCGACGCACCAGTCACCGCCACCTCGCCTAACTGGGTCGAGGCACTTTGCCCTCGACCCGCGAGTCTTCTGAGCTACTTTACAGGACCTACCGAGCCCATCTGAGGGCGTCGGTCATTCAGGCCAGAAGACCCAGCTCCGTCGACCTCGCCAGAGCTCCTTGGAGCTCGGCTCGATCGTCGGAGCCCACCGGTCGACGTGGGAGCCTTCCGCGATTCTTCTCCGACGTTCAGAAGGATCCAAGGAGGAGCATCGTGTACGCCCGAGCCCGACGAGTCTCGCCGGGGCCTTGTTCTTCCAGCATCTTCCCGCGCCGTCGATCTTCGTCCCTTGCTCCAGTTCTAATCTGAGCCGTTCATATCCGGAGCAGCCATCACCGTCAGATCCGAGGAGACGTCATCTGGAGCGCCCACCATCCGTAGCCGTCAGATCGCCACGTGGAGCGCATCCAACGCCCCCGCCTAATAATGGGTAATTTACCCTTAGGCCCAGTCTTTAGTTTTATTTCGTTTTAGTCCTGTAAATAGTTAAGTCAGTTGTTTAATTTTAGGTTTATTTGCATAGAGGACCCTGAGCTTCATGTTATTTGCATTTATGCCCCTGACTGTTGTGGACACGTGCTTCGACACGTGATTTCTTTGGGTTAATTGCAGTAGATGTCCTTGTAGTTCTGGATGTTATTGCATGAATGAAAAGTTTATTTTAATTGCAGTTATACCCCTGTGAATGCTTTAGTTCCGCATGTGCGTTTTATTTTGGGTAATTTGCAAGTGAGGCCCCTGGACTTCTGGTACGTGTTACCAATAAGCCCTCTGGACTTATTTTTGTTACATTTAGGTCCTTGAGTGCCCCAGGCACGCGTGTGGCGCGTGTTTTGCTGGGTTAATTGCACCTGGACCCCCAGAACTTTGGGTATTTGCATTTCAATCCCTGTGCACAGTACCCTCTCTTCATTCTTGAATAAAATATCAAATCACCTCCGAATCCAATGAGAATTTGATACATGGCTCCTGCCATGGTGTAGGATTTTCACGGATTTTTGAGGACATTTCTGATTTTGTTTGTTATTTTTAAAAATTCAAAAACCCATATTTTTGTCACTGTCCAGATTGAAAAATCACAAAAAAATATAAAAACTCCTTCAAAAATTCCCTAAAAATTAGCTACTGTTTCGTTTCGTTCGTTTGATTTTCCAGCCAATTTTGGCTCTTTTTCACCACTGGAAAACACTAAAAACTGAAAAACACTCAAAAACCCATAAAAATTCTAGTAAATAAACTAAAAACCCAAAAATAATAAAATTGCTACCTAAATTTTCCTTGTTTTACCTACTTTACAGGAAAATTACCTTCAGGCCATTTTGAGGCCCTTAGATATTTTATCTAGGGACTGTTGGCTTGGCTGGACAGTACCACTGTTTTTAGCTACTGTTTGATTTTTAGAAAATAAAATAAACATCAAAAAATTATCAAAAATTTACCAAAAAAACTGAAAAATATAAAATACATAAAAATATTTTTGTTTTGATTTTTATTGATTTTTGGTGCTTGAAATAATTTGTTGAATTGTGTTCTTCCTTGCTTTTCTTATTTTCTTTATATATTAAAAATCCAAAAAAATATAAAACAAATTAAAAACCACTAAAAAGATTTTCTCCTTTATTTTGACTACTTCGTAGGCCGAGAGGCCAATCCGTGCTCTTTGAGTTCGACCCTGGATGCTATACCAGGTTAATCACATAGCAAGACCGCTATTCGTGCTTGATTGATTTTTGACTTATTTAGTGGTTCATTCATTTTTTTCTTGATATACATGGCCTGATCGCTTGGGTAGCAACGACCCTATTTCTGTACCTTATACCCGAGTGGTCAGACCTGTTATCAGAATGGCACCGTTGCCGGGGAGCACGGCTTAGTAGTCATTTTTTTAGCTTTTGCGCGGCTTCTTTTCGCGGCTTTTTGTATAGATCTTTGTAGATATATTTTTTCTGATATTCTCTGATAATAATTTGGACTGACCACTTATCTCTTTTTCTTGCGAGGGCTCGAGGATCGAGGCAGCCGATTTCGAGAAGCCGACGCAACCGCGAGACTCGGAGGCGGCTCCCTTCTGCACGGAGCCGCAGGAGAGAGCGAGAGAGAGAGAGAGGAGTGGGTGAGGTTAGATTAGGATTATTTGATTATTATTGTTGTAATAATACATGGACTCAGACTGGACTTGGACTTGGCTTGACCACTTAGCGGGTCTGTTTTGCCGAGCACCGGTGTGTTCGGGGGACCCTTAGGAGTTTTACGCGGTTTTTCCGCGGCTTTGTTTTCTTTCTTTTTTTACTGTCTTTTACGGTTTTTAGCGGTTTTTCTCGAGCCCCTAGATTTTGGATTTTCTGCTTGACTGTGCCGTAATTAGTAGGATCCCCACACCTAATTAATTGCCTGTTCCTATAGAACGATAATTGGACCTACTAATAAATCAATAATAAAAATAGCTTAGTCACTTTCCTGAGAGCCTACGCGCCGCGAGCCTGCCCCGTCAAGCGCTACTCCTGAACTCAACTTGTCGAGAAGAGGAGGGGTGGGTCTAGACCGGACTCTTTGGATCGAGGGCGAGTGACTAAGCTAGACGGTTCTGTCGAGTAGAAATTGCCTGTTTAGGACTCGGTTTTTACCGCTGCACCATATAGGTAGTTTCTTTCCTGTCTTTACATTTATGCGCGGATCATATTGCATGTAGAGTGCTGGAGTCAGGTACGCCTTCCTTACTTTGCATGCATCATTGATTTCATCGTGCATCGGCTTTTTCGTCTTCTCCCCCTGATTTGGATTAAATAATCAGGAGAACCGAAAAATTCGTTAGGTGTTTGTTTGATATTTAAAAAATATTAAAAAGAAAAACCATAAAATTGGGACTGGTTAACACTATTGATCTTAAAAGTCGCTCACCCTAAAAATTTTGTCTTGGGGAGAGCAACCCCCTCATTGTATGGTTTGGATGCGCGAGAGAGTGACCCGCACCCTAGGTAGAGCCCTCCGGTGCTAGTCCCGACTGATTACCGACTCTTTCGTGCGGGCCAGTCGGTTGGGGTAGCATCGGGTATCCTAACAGGTCACGTAAGCGCTCTGATATTTTGTGTGTTCACCTAATAAAATCGACAAGATAATTTGACCGAACTTTCACGGTCTTCAGCTCGCGTTGCGTTGGTGAACCGGGGGTTTGTTTTGTGATCATAGTTTC
Organism: Ottelia alismoides; assembly: GCA_037367405.1. Classification (NCBI taxonomy): domain Eukaryota; kingdom Viridiplantae; phylum Streptophyta; class Magnoliopsida; order Alismatales; family Hydrocharitaceae; genus Ottelia; species Ottelia alismoides. The sequence goes on from JAZKJV010010094.1 coordinate 117,571, forward strand.
TCCAGATCTCATCCGCACTACTCGTCAGATCAAGATGACGGGTAGACGCTCTCTTAGGTAGCCTCTGGCTGCACCGCTTTCGGGCACGTCTACCCGATCATCTAGGTTGGCCCGCGAGAGCCGAGACCAGCTCTCCGAGCCCGAGTACGACTCCGCCCTGTTCCCCCTCGATCCCCTTTCTTTTGGTACTGAGAGACATGAGCCCGAGGAGAGATTAGCAGATTTGACAGCACCTGAGTTGGGCTCGTTTGATTTTGCAGACGTCGCCATGGCCGACAGTTCAGATGATCACCCCCCGTCAGCCCGAGCATTTTGTACTAGACCAGGGAGCGATCAACTCCACCCTGATCGCATCACTTGAGACAGTCTAGCAGCAGTTATGCGATCAGGGAGCGTTTATGATTGAGATGAGGAGAGAGTTGGAGAGGCTCAGAGCAGAGCGAGATCAGCAGAGCGAGCCTGAGGAGATACCAGATGCAGAGGCACGAGCCGCAGCAGCAGCAGCAGCCGTCGCCGCAGCGGCAGCCGCCGCGGCAGGAGGACCACCACGACCGATGCGGGAGTTGCACAACCCCGGATCGACTCTGATGCATCACTGGGTAGTAGTACCTGCTATCGTGGGGGACTTCAAGTTCCCCCCGAACACCCTGCAGATGCTTCCCCGTTTTCACGGACTTGCCACTGAGGAGCCCCACCTCCACCTCCAGGAGTTTCTGATGATTTGCAGCACTGTCCACGATCGCCACGTGGACCAGGACACGATCGGGATGATCGCCTTCCCCTTTTCACTGGCAGATAGAGCAACCACTTGGCTGAAACACTTGGGGAATTTTGTCTACACCTAGGAGCAGCTCCGCACCGAGTACTTGAATAAGTACTATCCACTCGGGCGGACCAATGCAGCGAGGGCCCTGATCAGCAACTTCTCCATGCTCCCCAACGAGCAATTTCACGAGGCATGGGAGAGGTTCCGAGAGCTCACAGACAGATGCCCGCACCACGACATCACGAAGCCGAACCTAGTTCAGAGCTTTTTCAGCGGGTTGACACCAGAGCTCCAGGGCCTGGTGAATGCTTCTTGCGGCGGGTCCTATTTCGCCAAGGACCACGACCAGGTCTGGGCCATCTTCGAGGAGATGGCTGAGAACTACATGGTGATGTCCCAGACCCGGTTGTATACACAGAGACCCCAGCAGCAGCTAGGATCCGTGCAGTACCAGAGGATAGCACGGGTAGATGCAGGTCCATCTAGTTCGTCCGCAGTCGCAGCAGCACAGGCAGAGTCATCCGCTGCGGACATGGGCATTATCAGCGGGAAATTGGACCGCATGGAGCTGATTGAGAAGAAGCAGTGCCAGAGCATCACGCAGATGGAACAGATGGCACAGACTCTGAGCGACATGAAGACCCAGCTCATGTGTCTCCAGGAGGCACAGACGACTTCACAGCCCCGTCTTCTGTCGCGAGGCGATACCGGCGGCAGCAGCAGCTCGTCCCAGCGCTCCAGCTTCCTACAGCAGCCTAGACAGGTTCATCTTGTACAGGCGGAGCCGTACCAGCAGCCGCAACCTTCCTACCAGTCACCACCATCTCCAGACATGCAGATGGTGGTATACCAGTCGGACCAGCCTCTGGCAGTACTCCCGCCAGCCCCCTACGATGCAGAGCCGTTGATGGATGTCAACAGGATTTGGTATGACTGCCCCCAGCCTGGGATCCGACGAGACCATCCCGGATTCAGGTGGGGGAGTGGAGGTGCCCAGCCCCAGCAGCAGTCATCCGGTCAGGGAGGGCAGTACGCCCAGCAGAGAGATCACCAGCCGCAGCAGCAGCCCCCAGCCCACCAGTCACAGCAGCAGTTATCCTTCGTTCCTCGTCCCTACCAGCAGCAGGGACAGTCGTGGAGACGTGAGCAACAGGCTCACCTAGCATACCAGCAGCATCCCTCCTCTTACCCCTCTCAGCAGCCCCATCAGCAGTTCCAGCAGCCTCAGCACCAGAGAGGCTACCCGTCGGGCTCCCAGGAGAGCCCCGCCTTGGATGATATCGCCCGCCTCCTCACGGACCAGCAGGCCACTTTCAGACGGGAGATGGACGAGTTCCGCCAGGAGATGCGGGACTTAGTGAGAGGGAAGGCCGCCATCCCTGCACAGATCGAGCCGAACCCGAACAACCTCAAGAGGAAATCTGAGCAGGTAGTACACACTGAGTTTGCCACTCCTAGTGACCCATTTGATGATATGTCTTCGGATCTATTTGATGCTGATTTTGTCGCACTTAGGAGCGGTAGGACCCCAGCAGGCGGCGACGCCTCATCTGAGCTTCACCACGAAGACACTTCAGAGGCGCCACATGAGGAGGAGGAGAGCGGTACTGAGGCCGCTCCTGATGATGACGGTGGCAATGAAGCCACAAAGGATGTTGATCCCACCGGCGGTACTGAGGCCGCCGCTTCACCAGTTCGAGGAGGTGGTACTGACGCCACCCGTTTAGCCGAGCCAGCCCGCGGTACTGATGCCACGAGACGTCCAGCAGCAGCAGTAGCAGAGCCAGCCCAAGGTGGTACTGAGGCCACCGGTGTGTGTTGTGATAGAGATGTCGTCTTTCCTTCAGTTCATGTACCTCAGAACACAGTTGTAAATAAAGGAAAAGGTTTAGTTTCTTCTGGTCCCACTGTGGTGCTTGATGTATGTGTGGATCCGGCCGTCGAGCCGTCTAGGCCTTTTCCTAGTCCTTCATCTGCGAAGATCCTGTGATCCCCTTCCCTAGAGCCCTTCAGATGGGGAAGGGGAAGAAAAAAGAAAATGATCCAAAAAAGAGAGAGCAGGAGGAGTTCAGTCAGAGCATAATCGATAGATTCCACATCCAGCTGACCCTCCAGGAGGCTTTGCAGCACATCCCCCTTCTTCAGCGATCTTTGAGAGACAGGACCACAGTCAGGAGGAGGAGGAGGAACCACACTTCAGAGATCCATGTGCTGACGAAAGCCACGTGTTTCGCGATCCAGAACCGTCTGCCGGCCAAGAGGCCAGATTCAGGGGCACCGTATGTCAGATGTCAGAATAGTGAGCAGAGGTTCAACCGGACTCTATTGGATAGCGGATCGTCGATCAACCTTCTTCCGGCAGCCCTTTTCGACCGCTTCGAGTTGGGCACTTTTAGACAGAGCAGGACAGTCCTTCAATTCGCTGATCGATCTGTCAAGAGGCCGAAGGGGTTGTTGCGAGATGTTATCGTCACGATTCAGGGCCTGAAATTCCCCGTGGACTTCGTAGTGTTGGACATGGAGATCCCTGATTCAGTGGCCGATACCCCCATCATCCTTGGTCGTCCGTTCTTGGCCACAGCCAAGGCGGTGACTGATCATGATAGCGGGAAGGTGTACTTTCGCGTCGAGGGCGAGAGTATACAAATAGAGACGGTCGAGGACTACAGAGCCAGAGAGAGAGCACGCTCAGAGGCCAGCACCGATTCAGAGCAGCTGACAGACGCCGAGCCAGACATCCACCGGGACTGTGATTTTGTGATCACTGATGACGAGGCAGCATGGGCAGATCCTGCAGCACAGACCATCCTCTCACTTTCAGATACAGCTGATGCCGAGATGATAGCAGAGGAGAGTCTGGAGAGCACATCCCTAGTTCAGGATACCACAGAGGCAGCAGAGCCGGTCCTTGATCGCGATACGGATTTTAGTGGTGGTGGTGCTGAGGCCACCTTGTGTTACGGTGGTACTGATGCCACCTTTTTGGATGCAGATCCCTCAGATTCAGAGTCTGATTGGGCAGATTGCGACAATCAGATGCCAGACTTGAGTCCACCTGAGCCTACAGATAAGGAGGAGGTAGATGCAGAGCAGATCAGAGACAGTATAGATGAGCAACCTTCTCCAGATCCAGTTTGCGAGAGTTCGCTTTCTTTCTCCCAGGCAAATTTGGCAGACTTAGCAGCATTCACTCACTTCCTTCCGCAGCCAGACTTGCCAGCACCGAGCATTCCAGAGCTGAAGCCGCTCCCTACTTCGCTGAAGTATCGATTCCTTGCGGGCGAGCCAGAGATGTACCCAGTCATCATCTCCGCCGATCTGACTGGAGAGCAGGAATCCCGTTTGATGGGGGTTCTTGAAAAGAACCGCAAGGCAATCGGATGGAGCGTAGCAGATTTCCATGGGATTAGCCCATCAGTGTGCTCCCACCATATCTATCTCGAGGAAGGGGCGAAGCCGTCGCGTGAGTTCCAGCGGCGGTTGAACCCCAACCTGAGAGAGGTCGTGATGAAGGAAATATCGAAATGGTGGAGTGCAGATTTTATTTATCCCATTTCCGACTCCAAGTGGGTCAGCCCCTTGCATGTGGTGCCCAAGAAGACGGGCATCACGACTGTGATCAGTGAGTCGGGAGAGGAGATCGCTACTCGAGTACCCACCTCTTGGAGGGTCTGTGTTGACTACAGGAGACTCAACCAGGCCACCAAGAAGGACCATTTCCCCTGCCTTTTATTGACCAGATCATTGAGAGACTGGCAGGAAAGATCCATTATTGCTTCCTGGATGGGTACTCGGGCTACAACCAGGTGGCCATCGCTCCTGAGGATCAGGAGAAGACCACCTTTACCTGTCCCTTTGGTACATATGCCTTTCGACGCATGCCATTTGGGCTATGCAATGCCCCTGCGACTTTTCAGAGGTACATGCTGTCGATCTTTTCGGACATGGTAGGGGAGTGTTTATAGGTCTTCATGGACGATTTCTCGGTCTACGGCGACGGATTCGACTCCTGTCTTGATTGCCTAGACCGAGTACTCCAGCGATGTATTGAGTACCATTTGGTTCTATCATGGGAGAAGAGTCACTTCATGGTGACTCAAGGGACGGTGCTTGGCCACATCATCTCCAACAGGGGCATGGAGGTTGATCCGGCCAAGGTTGATGTCATTAGAAAACTCGCACCGCCGTCCAATTTGAGGCAGCTACGGTCATTCCTTGGGCACGTTGGATTTTATAGGAGATTTATTCAGGATTTCAGCAGGATTGCCCGACCGTTGACTGACCTCTTGACGAAAGACACCGAGTTCCTTGTCGATGACAAGTGTCTCTCGTCCTTTGCGACTCTCCAGCAGTGTGTTATTAAGGTTCCCGTTCTCCAACCGCCTGATTGGTCTCTCCCATTCGAGATCATGACGGACGCCTCCGATTTTGCCGTGGGGGCAGTGCTGGGACAGAGGAGGGATGGAGTTCCGTTTGCTATCCACTACGCTAGCCGCACATTGGATTCCGTCCAGCGGAATTACACGGTCACAGAGAAGGAGATGCTAGCCGTAGTGTTCACCCTAGATAAGTTTCGATCTTATATCATTGGATCTAGAGTGACTTTGTACACAGATCACACCGCCATCAGGTACCTCATGGCAAAGAAGGATGCCAAGGCCAGATTGACTAGATGGATCCTTCTACTCCAGGAGTTCGACATTGAGATCAAGGATAAGCCTGGAGTCAAGAATGTGGTGGCGGATCACCTCTCCCGTTTAGAGCAGCCTGAGGAGTCTGAGCAGATTGATCCTATTCGAGATACCTTTCCAGATGAGGCGATCCTTGCTATCGCCTCACTCCCGTGGTTTGCCGATATTGTGAACTTTCTCGTTGCTGGGAAAGTCCCACAAGATTGGCCCAGGCAGAGGCTTGAGACCTTCCTTGCGAGGGCCAAGTCCTACCACTGGGAGGATCCCATCCTTTACCACGAAGGAGGGGATAGCGTCTGGCGTCGGTGTATTCCTCAGGAGGAACACCATAGCGTCCTCACTTACTGCCACAAGCTTGAGGAAGGAGGACATCATTTTGGGAGGAGAACGACACAGAAAGTGCTCCAATCCAGCTTGTGGTGGCCTACCCTCTTCAAGGACTCTGATGAGTTCGTGAAGAGGTGTACTGACTGTCAGAGGATGGGCACTTGTGGACAGCGTGATATGATGCCGATGCAGCCCATTCACTTCTGTGAGGTTTTTGACGCATGGGGAATCGATTTCATGGGTCCATTCCCTAAGAGTCAGGGATTTGAGTACATTCTGTTGGCCGTCGATTATGTTAGTCGTTGGGTTGAGGCCATCCCCGCCCGAGCCGCTGATGCGAGGACAGTTTGCAGATTTTTGAGGAAGCACATCATCACACGGTTCGGGGTTCCACGAGTTCTGATTTCTGATGGGGGGTCTCATTTCATCAACGACCAGGTGAAGGCCCTTACTAGCGAGTTCAGTATAGACCATCGTGTTGCCACACCTTACCATCCACAGACGAATGGTCTAGATGAGGTGTCGAATAGGGAGATCAAGAATATCTTGCAGAAAGTCGTCCGCCCTGACCGAAAGGATTGGTCACAGCTTTTGGACTCGGTCTTGTGGGCATATAGGACGTCTTTCAAGACTCCATTGGGCACATCTCCCTTTCGCCTCGTATATGGCAAGCTGTGCCATTTACCTGTTGAGCTGAGGCACAAGTCACTTTGGGCAGTCACAGATATTCTTATGGATCCAGATGGTGTAGGAGACCAGAGGAGGGCAGAGTTAGCTACCCTGGAGGAGCTTAGAGATACAGCTTTCTCAAACAGCCTACAGTACAAAGAGAGAGTGAAGGAGTGGCATGATTCTCATATCAGCCACAAGCATTTTGAGATTGGACAGAGAGTATGGCTGTTTGATGCGAGGCTTCGTTTGTTTCCAGGGAAGCTGCAGAGCAAATGGAAGGGACCCTACTTGGTCAGAAAGGTACACGACAATGGTAGCATTGATATATCCGAGTTGTCTTCTGAGAGTACCTTTCGAGTGAACGGCCAGCGGCTCAAGCCATTTCTAGATCATGAGCCGCGGGACATTATTGTTGCCACTATTCATTTTGCGTGAGATGTGGTCTCTTGACTCACATCTTTTGCATCTCACGCCTGATTATCACTGTTCTTCCGACTTGTATAGATCCAATTGTCCATATCATTCTATTCTTTAGTCCCACATCCCTTTTCTCACTTATGATTATGCTATACTCAGGGTGCACTTTACCCTAAGTATAGGGGGGATGTAGGACCTGCGGGTATTCTTTTCATGCTTTCTGCTCCTGTTTTGCTGCCTATACTTAGGGATATTTTACCCTAAGTATGGGGGGGCAGACGCTGTATCTTCTTCACTCGGATTTCCCTTCATGTACAGCTTGCTATACTTAGGATTAGTTAATCCTAGGTATAGGGGGAAATCACCGAGTCCCCCTCATTCTATTCATTCATTCGTTTCTGTACTCAGCCATTCCTTTTCACTTCCCTTTTACTAAGCACGAGTTATGTCTTCTTCATCGCTCTTGATCACTCTGAGGACATCGTTCGAGCTAAGTATAGGGGGGGTGTGTATATATTTCATATATACTTTAGCCATAACTCGTACTTTGTGTGAGTGTGTTAATAAATAAAATGGCTAAAAATCACAAAAATTAAAATTTTTTTCATGTACATAAACTTCTTTTATCATGCACATACATAGCTAGTGTACAAAATATTTTTGTAAAAATGATTTCAAAAATCTTTTGTGTAAATATTTTCGTATCAAAATTATGTATATAGTACAAAATTTTCCCAAAATGTTTTGAAAATCAAAAGTTTGCAAAAATCTTGTGTAAATATGTGTAAATATCTTCTTGCAAAACTTGCACCTCATGCATCATTCATCCATGATTTCAAAACATTTTTCAAAAATTTTGCACGATTGTAAATTTGTGTAAATAAGCATCTTGTGTGCACATATGTATATAGTTTTTCTGGATGAGAGTTGACATTTAAACTAAGCCTGGAATTAAATTGAGAAATGGAGCTTGAGTAAGATCTTAATCCACCTAACTTTAAGAGGAACCTTATAGGACTTAGGGTTAAGGCTTTTCAGGTCCATAAGGACTTAATTCTTTGAGTCCACTAGGCTATGAGCATATGTCATCTTGATGAGCCTAAGTAGAGCACTTAACAACACACGCATGACTCTTAGAGACAATGGCTTGATTTGCACCAGCACTTTACACATGGCTCTCCACGGATGAGGTGGTGAGGAGGCAGTTTCCTTTGGCTTGGGGTAGCATATGAGGGTAGTACTTCTAGGCGGAACCTCTCTTCTTCTTCTAGTGAAGGAAGTGCGTCTCAACTTGGTCTACTGGTGATGAAGGCTAAAGATAGAAGCTGTGGGTTGCAATAAAGCTTCAAAAGAGGGATAGTCTACTGGCTCAAGAGGAAAATTTCTTGTATATATGCTGCACCATGTAGATATGTTGTATAGAAGTCCTTGAAAAAAAATTGCAAAATGCAAAAAGAACTCCAAAAAAGTGGTGGGTCGGATTGAAAATTTAATAACCCCACCGGAGTGTATATAGTCAAATAAAGCAAAAGCTTATGGTATCCATGTTACATCTCATGAAGCTTGCAGCGGGAGACTTAGCTACACTGGCTGAGCTTCAAAAAGTCTATACTTCTTCCCCCTCTTCTTGAGCCGGTTGCACTTGAACTTAGAAGGGAATACCCCGCTTCTCGAGGAAAGAGTTGCTACACCGAGGCATTAGAGTTACCAAGTTGAGGGAGGTTGTTTCTTTGTTACTTCTGAGGTGGGGAGTCACATATCACTTACACTGCATGGAAAGATTCATGGTCATTAGAGTTTGTGTATGTAGACTTGTTCTGATCTGGTTTATTGAGGAGTCTTGCCCATAGATTGGTGGAACTTAGAGACTGTTGAGTTTCAAGCCTAAGTCTAAATAAGGTTCCGACACATTAATAATCCAAAGATCTGATCGAGCTCCATACCCCAATTTGATGAAGGCAAGTTTAATAATCAACCTTGATCCATGTACATCCTCTTTTTCTTTTTCTTTCTTTCTTTTTCACTTCTTTTTCAAATAAGTGTTTGCTAAGGGACTAGCAAAGTTAAGTATAGGGGGGTGATGAATACCCATTCATCACTCTTTATTCTTATATTTTAGCTACAAAAACCTTTGCAAATGCATGTAGATATATGTAAATATAAATAATTACCAAAGGCATGCATTGTGTAAAAACCTATAATTAGCATGTTTTTGTGCAAAAATAAAAGAATAAAGATTAAAAAGAAAAAGAGGGAAATATTTAGAATAAATATTGAGCAACCTAACCCAAGGGAGGGCTCAACATGGGCCTGACCGCATAAAAGCCAAAGTAGAGGGAGATAGGGGCTCATGTGTAAATATTTGTGTAAATAAATAAAACTATATTTTCCTCACCCAAAAATATGCTTGTAAATACTTGTATATATTTATATAAAAACAAAATAAAAAGATAAAAATCAAAAAGATCAAAAATACCTCCTTTCATCATGTACATAAACCACACCTATATATTTATTTAGCTTTGTAAATATATAAAAGTAATTTTTATATTTTTTGTAAATAGTCTATGTTATATATTGTAAATAAATAAAATAAAAACAATTAAAAAAATTAAAACAAAATAAAAATAGAAAAAATAAAAATACAAAAATACATTGTACATATACCTTGTATATGGTTGTATATATATTTATTTTACCTATGTACATAAATAATAAAAATAAAATAAAAATAATCTTTTATTCCTTATTTTATTCTATAAATAAATAAAATATAAAATAAGGCTAAAATTGTATAAAAATAATAATTAAAAATCAAAAATCAAAACCCTATACAGTGTATATATACATATATATAGGACATACTATGTAAATAGCTTATTTTTATTTCGAAAAAATTATTAAAAATCACCAAAAAATAGAAAAAAATAAAAGAAAAATATTTCATGTTTTGAGTTTTGGCTGAATCGGGCTCTAGCTACCTCCATTTGTCACTCCAAGATCCTGCCACGTGGCCCATTCTCATAGGGTCCTGGGGATGTTGACCGCCCGGTCAACTAGCCCCCCCAGTACCACTTCCCTCGGGTCCGAGCTCCGGACCCGATTTCTCCATTTTTTATCCGCTCGACCCGATCACCACTCCGCCTAACCCCGGGTTCTAATACGAGATTTTTCGATCATGATCCACGCCCGGGGAGGCTTTTGGGGATCCGCGCACTACGCTGCTCGCCCCGACCTCTCTTAGTCGGACCCCTAATCGTATTTAGCTGCAGCTCCGCCACCTTCTCTTTCCATCTTTGGCCATTCGCCTCCTTCCCTGTGAGCTCCAGAGAAACCGCGAGAGTGACAGCGAGCGATTCCACCTGTTGCAGCGAGGAGAGGAGGAGGAATCCACTGATCCGGCGACGTAGCCGTCGTAGCTCCGCCACCTGAGCGAGCTTCGAGCCTCGGGCCGAGACGTTCCTTGAGGCCAAGACCGGGAGCTTCCCCAGCTCCACCACAGTCTCCACGACCATCCAGGTAGTCATTTAGCCCCGTCATTTTCTTTGATTTTCGTTTACCCCCAAATCGCTCCGCCGTTGTATTCCTCTGATTCCGACCACCCCGTGACTCTTCTCGATCATCGGAATCGACCTCCATCACCGCCTCCCTCCGACGCACCTTCTGCACCCACTCACTCAACCCAGCTCGCACAGGAGCTGGTAACCGGGCTCCTCCGTCCACCACCTTCGCCGGAGCCCGTCACCCCGACGCACCAGTCACCGCCACCTCGCCTAACTGGGTCGAGGCACTTTGCCCTCAACCCGCGAGTCTTCTAAGCTACTTTGCAGGACCTACCGAGCCCATCTGAGGGCGTCGGTCATTCAGGCCAGAAGACCCAGCTCCGCCGACCTCGTCAGAGCTCCTCGGAGCTCGGCTCGATCGTCGGAGCCCACCGGTCGACGCGGGAGCCTTCCACGATTCTTCTCCGACGTTCAGAAGGCTCCAAGGAGGAGCACCGTGCACGCCCGAGCCCGACGAGTCTCGCCGGGGCCTTGTTCTTCTAGCATCCTTCCGCGCCGTCGATCTTCGTCCCTCGCTCCAGTTCTAATCTGAGCCGTTCATATCCGGAGCAGCCATCACCGTCAGATCCGAGGAGACGTCATCTGGAGCGCCCACCATCCGTAGCCGTCAGATCGCCACGTGGAGCGCATCCAACGCCCCCGCCTAATAATGGGTAATTTACCCTTAGGCCCAGTCTTTAGTTTTATTTCGTTTTAGTCCTCTAAATAGTTAAGTCAGCTGTTTAATTTTAGGTTTATTTACATAGAGGACCCTGAGCTTCATGTTATTTGCATTTATGCCCCTGACTGTTGTGGACACGTGCTTCGACACGTGATTTCTTTGGGTTAACTGCAGTAGATGCCCTTGTAGTTCTGGATGTTATTGCATGAATGAAAAGTTTATTTTAATTGCAGTTATACCCCTGTGAATGCTTTAGTTCCGCATGTGCGTTTTATTTTGGGTAATTTGCAAGTGAGGCCCCTGGACTTGTGGTACGTGTTACCAATAAGCCCTCGAGACTTATTTTTGTTACATTTAGGTCCCTGAGTGCCCCAGGCACGTGCGTGGCGCGTGTTTTGCTGGGTTAATTGCACCTGGACCCCCAGAACTTTGGGTATTTGCATTTTAGTCCCCGTGCACAGTACCCTCTCTTCATTCTTGAATAAAATATCAAATCACCTCCGAATCCAATGAGAATTTGATACATGGCTCCTGCCATGGTGTAGGATTTTCACGGATTTTTGAGGACATTTCTGATTTTGTTTGTTATTTTTAAAAATTCAAAAACCCATATTTTCGTCACTGTCCAGATTGAAAAATCACAAAAAAATATAAAAACTCCTTCAAAAATTCCCTAAAAATTAGTTGCTGTTTCGTTTCGTTTGTTTGATTTTCCAGCCAATTTTGGCTCTTTTTCACCTCTGGAAAACACTAAAAACTGAAAAACACTCAAAAACCCATAAAAATTCTAGTAAATAAATTAAAAACCTAAAAATACAAAATTGGTACCTAAATTTTCCTTGTTTTACCTACTTTAGAGGAAAATTACCTTCAGGCCATTTTGAGGCCCTTAGATATTTTATCTAGGGACTGTTGGCTTGGCTGGACAGTACCACTGTTTTTAGCTACTGTTTGATTTTTAGAAAATAAAATAAACATAAAAAAATTATCAAAAATTCACCAAAAACACTGAAAAATATAAAATACATAAAAATATTTTTGATTTGATTTTTGGTTGATTTTGGTGCTTGAAATAATTTGTTGAATTGTGTTCTTCCTTGCTTTTCTTATTTTCTTTATATATTAAAAATCCAAAAAAAAATAAAACAAATTAAAAACCACTAAAAAGATTTTCTCCTTTATTTTGACTACTTCGTAGGCCGAGAGGCCAATCCGTGCTCCTTGAGTTCGACCCTGGGTGCTATACCAGGTTAATCACATAGCAGGACCGCTATTCGTGCTTGATTGATTTTTGACTTATTTAGTGGTTCATTCATTTTTTTTCTTGATATACATGGCCTGATCGCTTGGGTCGCAACGACCCTATTTCTGTACCTTATACCCGAGTGGTCAGACCTGTTATCACATCTCAAGCAGATCAAGTATGTTATCTCCCACAAATATCAAAGAAGAGAAAGGGCATTGAAACAGTAACTGTTGTGAAGATAAATTCTCGAAGTTATATCTCCAATGATTCCAGTAATCAGGAAGATGACATAGATGAAGCATTTACACCGACAAATGAAAGAATAGACTTAACAGAAGAAGTCTCAGTTATCGAATAGATTCGATTGGCTGATAATGAAGTTTTGTGTGTTGACTTACAAGATGATACTGACTCCAGAAATGATTTCTCGGAAAACTTAGAAAATGAAGAAATATCATTTAATCCCACCGAAATAAGTGATGAAGATTAGTTGTAAGTTTTATTATACAATTATAATTGAATTAACTAAAATCTTAAATAATAACTATGTAATGCATCATTATTACAGTCATGGCAGGTTTTGGACGTGGCGGGGCGCATGGATCACATAAATCCAATCGTCCTTCTTCCTCAGACACACCTTCTTCCAGTAGGAAGCCCACCCCAGATGTTGTTCCTGATTCACAGCCCGACGAGGTTCGCCGGGTGATAGCTTACTACGAGTCTCTTGATTATCCTCCGCCACCCTTTTACGTAGGAGGCTATGGAGAGCCATCTACCTCAGCAGCCTCTACAGGATTCCCAGTCCAGGTCCCCATACCAGCCTGGACATCGATGGGTTCTGACTCTCCTTCTTCTGGACGGCCGAGCACATCCGTGCCTTTACCCACTGTAGTTGGACAGACGTCGGCGTCCCACCCTTTGTTGGAGGTTACGGCTGATGGGAGGTAAAAATTTTATAGATTTTATCTTTAAATATTTTCCAAATTTTTATAAATTGTATAGAAGTTAAATTTTCTAGTAAATGCAGGGATTTTTTAAGCAACAACAGGGTGGTAAAGGAGATAACCAACATAATAAAGACACACTTGACTTCCATGCAATTTAGGTGGTGTCGCATCCCTGCTGCAGAGCAGGAGAGACTGTTTGACATGTTTCTGGTAAGAAATGTTTCTAAGAAGTGATACAGAATTTTTTGATCAAGTTTTTTGTATCTTATAAATTGTTATTATTTTTCAGAGTAGGTTTCGCCTTGGCACTGGTCTGGGGAAGGAGGTTTATCGTAGAGCCTTCATTCGTTTGGCAGAAAAGAGAATGAGCGATACATTTTTCAAGGCAAGGAGAGACTCGCATGCGAAGACGGGATGCGAGGAGATGAATTTTGAGGAGATGAAGAGGTTCCCGCCGTCATGGTGTACGGAGGATAGGTATTATACTTGTCAAATAATTTATATTACACTTTTTAAAATAATCAATTATCATAACATAATCCTTCCAGATGGGCCGAATTCTGTGATGCATTCGTTGCGGATGATGAGTTTGGAAGAAGATCTACGGCGGGAAAGACAAACCGCCAAAAACAAAGGATTAAGTCGATCAGTGGCTCTAAAAGCCACAATCAGATTAGAGCGGAGATGGTATTACAATTTAAAATTATTTTTTGGAGATCTACTTTAATATAATGCAATGTTTTAATAGATCTTAAAAAATTTTCAGGCTGCTAGGTTGGAAAGGGAACCCTCTTTTCAGGAGTGGTGGTCGAGGTCCCACATGAGTGGGAGAGAAGGAGACTCGCAATGGTCCACTCCTGAAGCAGGACAATTATTGGTAAGTCTATCAATTAATTTACAATTAATTGATATATTATAATTTATTTATATATATTGTAAACTTTGTATTTCAGGATCGTTATCTGGCACTATCTGCAGAAAAATGGGGTGTCGATCCAACTGGAGAGCAACCACCATTTGATAAAACGATCTGGAAGCAGGTATATATGGATAAATATTATCTTACTATATTCATTTCTAATATATACTTTTATACTAAAAATTGAAAAACTTATAAGGTGTTGGAGGAGAGGGACGTTGTGGCGAATGGGAAGCAGACGCTTGGTGGTCTTCCTCCATATTATGTGGAGGAACATCGTCACTCCTATTCTGCATACTCTCAGCCGTCGTACACGCAACCACATCCGTCCCAATCAACAGTTCCAATGGAGTCGCAGATGGCGATGATGGTGGAGCAGGTGACGAAGCTCCGAGAGGAGTTCACGGCGTACATGTAAGTATTCTTCATATAGAATGAGTAATACAATTAAATTTCTATATCTACAAAATGCATGTAATAGATAAATATCTTCCATATATAATATATGTCGCAAGGGCGTGCATCTCAACCTGAAGAGATTGAATCTGATAACGAAGAGGAGGAGGAGAACGGCCCTGAAGAAGAGGCACGCATGTATGCGAGGTTCAAAGAAAAGGAGAAAGAAAAAAGAAATCAAAGCAGGGTTTAGTGTCCAAATTTTTTAGATCAAAGAAGAAGTAAATTTTTGGTGGTTTGGACCTGTATTTTTTTTAAACTTTTAGAACATCTTTTAATTTATATGAACTTTGTTGGCGTTGACTTGTTTGTAATATTTAGATATTAAATTAGATTGTTTATTTCTGAATTCATGTATATTGCGTTCCTTTAAATTCTTAGTGCCAGTTATCTTACTCTACGAACTGCTATAATATATATACCCTTAGGGAGCTAACTGCAGTGGTTTATTGGCAGGGTATACAGGTTCGACGGGGCGTCAAAACCCTGTCGAACCTGTATATTTTTTTCCTTGAAATCACTTTGGGCGAGCACATGTGCTCGCCCAGTGCTCCGTGGGTAATCGCAAATTATAGAGGAGGCGATCACATCGGCGAGCACATATGTGCACGCCAGAGAGAGGGCGAGCACATAGCGTCCCAATGTGCTCGCCCACCAGCCGTGTGATGTCGCTCCCGCACCCTTAGTTAATTCGGTCAAATTAATGGTCCAAATTACTTTTAAGTGTTCGTTGCAGTCGGATACGAGAGGTTGATCAAAAACCACTTAAGTCAGATGTTGGTCAATTTTAAGCGGTGATATTTTTTTTTACTTGGTGGAGTCCAAGGTCGATCTCAGGGAGGCAACTGTCTCCTTAGGTGGATTACAGCAATTTACAAGTGTTGATTTTCGAGGAACAATATTTTTTTGGTCTTTTTATTTCTTATGCAGACATATGCAGACAAATCTTAGCCAATTTAACTTTAAAGTTAATTTGTGTATCAAACTAAGTCCAAAAATGATGAAAATTGGCCAGATGATTATTTATGATGAAAATAACCTATACTAATTTTTTTTGGAATTTTTCGACTCAAAATAATTTTTCTGTGAATTAAATAAACAGACAGAGTGATTTTCAGTGTTTAATTTTTAATAAATATCAAATCACAATGTTTCCAAGAACTAAAATTATCCTAGGAAGGTCTAATGATCAGGGACCTAGGAAAATTAACAGAACTTAAATTTATTGTGAAATGAATTAATTAAAATTAATTTAAGAAAATCACTAAACTATTTATTGAGGCCTCGTTATGCGTGCAAACGATATGAAATTTTTATGGAGTGTTGAAAATAATGTCCTCAAGCTACTGTGAATTTTTGGTGATTTTTGAAGGCACAGATAATTAATTAAAAATCAAAAGGCATCATTGGGCAAAATATGACACAAATGAACCAATTAATTTATTAATGATTCAAGCATACCAACAAAAATCAAACACGTGTACTAACAGGTAGAGGACAAAATTCTCAACAACTTGCAATTTTTAGAATTTCAAAATGATGAAATATGCATGCTATAGACACGTGCAAACACAAGGGTATAAATGCAATACTGGAAAATAAAATTTCAATAAGCAAACATGCTGACAGGGACTAAAATGCAATTACCGATACTATGCAGGACTTCTATGCAATTTCTCCACGAGACACGTGCTCCTCACGTGGTGTCTGCTTCACAGGGACCTTTTTGCAAATTCGGAAAGTTCCAGGGGCGTCGGTGCAATTAACCCAGGTCGCACGTGCTCCTCACGTGGGGCGACCTAGGTTCGGAGGGCGTCGGAGGCTCGGAGCGAGGCTCGGGTCTTCTGGAGGTTCGGCTCAGCTTCGATGCAGCTTCGGGTCACCCGAGCCTAGGCTTGGAGGCCGAGGCTCGGATAAGGGGACGTGGCGGCCTGAAGGCCCTTGGATCAAGATGGATCCAAGGGATGTCGATGAAGACGCGTGGCAGCTGGAGAGTCGTCCGATCCGAGGGATGATCAACGGTCGAGGATGAGGGCGGCGAAGTGGACGCGTGGAGAGGCGAAGACCGTTCGATCAGAGGATCGAACGGTTGCTGCTCCTTCTTCTCTATCGATCCTCCGCCGCCTGCGGAGGAGAGGGCTGCGCTCCGGTGAAAGCAGCCGAGCTCCGCCTCGGTCGTCAAGCTCCGGTGATGAGCTTCATCAGCTCCCACCTTGCTCGGAAGAGTCGTCAGTGCGCGGCGAAGGCTCCGGTGGTCTCTGGATCCCTGGAGGAGGGCTGGAGCTCGGTGTCGATGAAGCTCGAAGAGAGCTCCGGTGAGGCTCCGGCCAATGATCAAAGGAGTACCTGCAAGTGTTAGACGTATAGCCGAGGCTCGTGCGTGCGTTTGTGGAGAAGTGGTGCTGGTTGGCGAGGCCTAAGGCGTCGTGAGGTGGTCGGGCGACGTTGCTCCGGCCAAGCGGCGGAGCTGGAGATCGATGGACGGTGGAGTGGAGCGTCTGAAGATGCGGAGGGGTCAGCGAGGATGAGAGCTCCGACGCGGAGCTCGGCGGAGTGAAGGCGAGGCGTGAAGATGATCGTGGACGGGGAATAAAATCGGAGAAGATAAAGAGAAAAGAAGAAAAAGATCGGAAGAGGAATGGAGGAGGTTACCTGGGGATTGGGGCTCAGCTTCGAGCTCCAGGTCGTCGCTCAAGGGGTCGGTAAGGCCCCGAGCTCTAGCAGCTGCTCGGAGGAGTGGCTGCGACACGGCGGTGGGCCGAGGATCTCGCCGGAGAAGAAGCTCTGTCGTCGCTCGACAAATCAGCCGATTGCTGTCACCAATAGGAAGCTTGGAGCTCTAGGGATCTTCCTGGAGTGGCGGATGGGGATGAATGTGGCCGGAGAGGGGGTATTTAAAGGATGAAGGTGACGGTCTGGCTGGGTGGATGGCGAAGTTGGTGGCTGTCGTGGGGCGAGTGTGGCGGAGATGGTGGTGTTTGAGGGAGCTTGCGAGGGAGAGGGATGAGTGGGGTGTGTCGCGGGGAGGTCAGCGGCCGGCGAGGGTGGCTGACGTGTGCCCAAAAAAGGAAAGGGGGCGCCCCTCCCGCAAGGCAGAGATCGTGGGAGAGAGGGGCGCCCGAGGTAGGAGACGAAGTCTCCACCGTTGGATCTTGTGATCCAACGGTGGGGATCGAAGCGAGATGGAGCGTTACGATGAGATCTGGGATGCCCAGATGAGGGGTTATGAGAGCGCCACGTGGCGCGTTTTGGCGAGGCGCGAGCGGATGGCTCAGATGAAAGGGTAGGGTTGATCTGAGGGTCGAGATTCGCTGGAAGGTGGGCGGCTGTGATGAGAGGATCGGGGGCGCGATCGAGCGGCGTAGATGCCGCCACGTGGCTCGCTGAGAGCGCGGCGCTAAGGGACGGTGGAGATGAGGTATGGGCTTTGATCCTACGGTCCATATGAAGGGCGTGCGTGGCAGCGGCTCGGCCGTTGGATCAGGATGGCCATCCAACGGCGGAAGGCGCGGGCGGATCAGACAAAGGGCAGCGGGCCGCGTGGCGCAATCAGAGTGCGCCACGTGTCCTGCTGTGAATGGTTGGAGGGGAAAACACGTGTAGAGAGAAGAGGAAGCCGAATTTGGAAAAACTCAAAACATGAAAGTTGTAGATCTTGATGAGATCTACAAGTTTCATGTTGACCAAAGACGGAGATGAGGTCACATATAATACATAAATACAAAGATACATAAATATACATATGTAGTATACAAAATGACCCAAAAACCCAAGTTTCTCATACAAGCTCCAACTTCGATGAAATTAGTCTCATTTTGAAGGTCTTTTAATATATAGTATTCTAAGAGTGAGTAGACCTAAGTAGGGGTTTGTATGTGGGCTTTATGTGTGTTTTAATGTACAAGGGTTCTTAGGATATTTGGGCTATTTTACAAGGGTGATTTGTGGCATCCTTCCCTATATTATTAAGGAGTATACACATCTATTATAGAGAAGGAGTTATTTGATGAAGAGGTATTTTACAGGGGATTTTTGGCTTCTTATTTAAATGCAGATGAGCTGCTATAATGCATGAATTATGGATGCATGCATGAGTGTTATTTATGCATGATAAAAGGAAATATGCCTCTATTTTCTCGGG
This sequence comes from Ottelia alismoides, assembly GCA_037367405.1. Classification (NCBI taxonomy): domain Eukaryota; kingdom Viridiplantae; phylum Streptophyta; class Magnoliopsida; order Alismatales; family Hydrocharitaceae; genus Ottelia; species Ottelia alismoides. The sequence continues at coordinate 136,380 of JAZKJV010010094.1, forward strand.
AACAAGGCTCTATTTTTGACTTTTGGAGTGATGAATAACAGATTCATCAACCCCCTATACTTAAACCTTGCTCGTCCCCGAGCAACTAAATGAAATGCACGAGTGAAATGAAATTGGGTTCCATACCAAGGTCATGAACAAAAGTTTAAAAATAGAGCTAGACTTGACCTTTGGATTAATCATGTGTCGGAACCTTATTAGGATCTGAGTTTAAGACTTAACAGACTTCAAGTTCCACAAGTCTTCTATTCAAGACTCCTCGACTCACCTAATCAGAACAAGTCTACATACACAAACCCTAATGACCATGAATCCTTTCATGCAGTGTAAGTGATAGCTGACTCCCCACCTCAGAAGTAACAAAGAAACAACCTCCCCCAACCTGGTAACTCTAATGCCTCGGTCTAGCAACTCTTTCCTCGAGAAGCGGGGTATTCCCTTCTAAGTTCAAGTTCAACCGGCTCAAGAAGAGGAGGAAGAAGTATAGACTTTTGGAAGCTCAGCCAGTGTAGCTAAGTCTCCCGCTGCAAGTACATGGTGACTACAAGCTTTTGCTTTTCTTGACTACATACACTCCGGTGGGGTTATTAAATTTTCAATCCGACCCACCACTTTTTTTGGAGTTCTTTTTGGCATTTTTTTTTCATGCCTTTGTACAACATATATACATGGTGCAGCATAGATAAGAAATTTCCTCTTGAGCCAGTAGACTATCCCTCTTTTGAAGCTTTATTGCAACCCACTGCTTCTGTCCTCAGCCTTCATCACCACTAGTCCAAGTTGAGACGCACTTCCTTCACTAGAAGAAGAAGAGAGGTTCCGCCTAGAAGTACTACCCTCATATGCTACCCCAAGCTAAAGGAAACTGTCTCCTTATCACCTCATCCGTAGAGAGCCATGTGTAAAGTGCTGGTGCATGTTAAGCCATTGTCTCTAAGAGTCATGTGTGTGTTGTTAAGTGCTCTATTCAGGCTTGTCAAGATGACATATGAACATAGACTTGGAGACTTAAAGAATTAAGTCATCTGACCTGAAAAATCTTAACTCCAGTTCCTAGAAGGTTCCTCTGAAATTAGGTGGATTAAGATCAAATCAAGTCCATCCTCAATATCTACTCATAACTTGGTTTAGAACCCACTAACTTTTCACCTTGCATATGCAAGATATGTAGATGAGATGAGATGTCATGCTATGAAAATGCAAGACTCTTTTTCTATGCAGAGATGATATGCAAGAGTAAATAAGAAGCCTATTTATTAAAGGATTTTTTTTTATTTTTATTTATTTTTATTTTTTTTATTTTTTTTTCATATAATTTTTTCGATTTTTACCCACCCGTAATTATTGTATATATATACAAAAATACGTGAAAGTACGAGCTATGGGTAAAGTATATATGTAATATATACACGCCCCCCTATACTTAGCGTGTGCTATGTCCTCAGAGCACTAAGAGCGAGGAAAAGACATAGGTCGTGCTAAGCGTAGGAGAGCCAAAAAGGTGTAGAAATCATCTCGCCCCCCCTATACTTAGGCTATGGAAGCCTAAGTAAAGAAGAAGATCAAAAAAATGGGGCAGATGAGGGAAAGATGGGAAATGGATGAATATATACATGCGGGCATCGGTCCCCCCTATACTTAGGCTCTGGTTAGCCTAAGTATAGGACAGAAGGGAGTACGAGGACCGATGTGATCTGGAGGATGTACAATGAATCGACTCAGGTGACCTCTCCCCCCTATACTTAGGATCTGGTCATCCTAAGTATAGTCTGAGATAATGATTCGATGATGTGGGGATGGGTTACTAGAATCGTGGAGGTAGAGGATAGGATATACAGGAAGAATGATATGTACAGATGAGCCGGTCTGAATCTTTCGAGATGCTGCAGATGGCTAGAGTTCACTGCTGCAAGGTTTCATACGCGGCTTGAGATTTATCTGCTGTATTTGTCTCGCGTATGAATACAATCTTCTCCACATGGACTAACTGTTCATTGGATTCGACGAAGTGCTTCAATAGCTGCCCATTCACTAGGAATGTCGGTGCGTCATCTGCGAGATCTGAGATCTCGACACATCCACTATCATGCACCGTTCGGACAACGAATGGTCCCGTCCACTTGGACTTTAATTTGCCTTGGAAAGTCTTCAGCCTGGCATTGAACAACCATACCTTCTGTCCAGGAACAAAGGTCTTTCGTCTGATATATCTATCGTGCCAACGCTTTACCTTGTCCTTGTACACCACACTGTTGTCGTATGCTCGGTTTCTGACTTCCACAAGCTCATTCAGATCCATGTCTCTCTGTTTTTGGCCCAGGTGTGTGTTCCAGTTAACTTTCTTTATTGCCCATTCTGATTTGTGCACTAACTCTGCGGGCAAATGGCACGGCTTTCCGAAGACCATTCGGAATGGGGAGGTGCCTAACGGTGTCTTGTAAGCCGTCCTATACGCCCAGAGGACTTGATCCAAGATCTGAGACCAGTCCTTCCTGTCTGGGCGGACAAGCTTTTGCAATATGGATTTCACCTCCCTATTCGACACCTCAGCCATACCATTGGTTTGTGGGTGGTAAGGACTAGCGACACGGTGTTCGATGCCGTAGTCCTTCAGGAGTTTCTTCACCTCCCGATTCACAAAGTGGCTACCCCCATCTGATATCATTATTTTGGGGATCCCGAACCTAGAGATTATGTGCTCTCTGATAAATTTACAGACAGTCTTGCTGTCTGCGGCTCGGGTTGGGATAGCCTCCACCCATCTGGACAGATAGTCAACCGCAAGAAGGATGTATTCAAACCCGTGGCTGACAGGGAATGGGCCCATGAAATCGATGCCCCAGGCGTCAAAGACATCACAAATGATGACCGGCTGCATTGGCATCTCATCCTTGGAACCAACGGTTCCTCCCATTCTCTGGCAGACTGGACACGACTTCGCGAAGGTGGTGGCATCACGAAACAGAGTCGGCCAGTAGAAGCCACACTGAAGTACCTTCCATGCGGTCCTCTTCCCGGAGTGGTGTCCTCCTGCCTCTAAGCTATGGCATAAAGAAAGGACACTATGGTATTCCTCTTGAGGAATACAACGTCTCCAGACACAATCCGGTCCTTCAAAGAAAAGGATCGGATCCTCCCAATGGTAGTGTCTAGCGTCCGACTTGAGTCGGTCGATTTGGCTCTTGGGCCAATCCTCGGGAACTTTCTTGGAGACAAGATAGTTCACGATATTGGCGTACCATGGGAGTGAGTCGATAACAAAAATCGACTCGTCAGGGAAGGAGTCTCGAATTGGTGAATCCTCGGAAGTATTAAGATCTTCGAGACGAGAAAGATGATCGGCCACTACGTTCTTCTTACCAGGTTTATCACGGATATCCAAATCAAACTCCTGGATAAGTAAAATCCAACGAAGAAGACGTGCCTTTGCGTCCTTCTTCTCCATTAAATATCGCAGTGCCGTGTGGTCTGTGAACACGGTTACCTTGGATCCGATTAAGTGGGATCTGAACTTGTCCAAGGCAAACACTACCGCAAGCATTTCCTTTTCGGTAACTGTATAGTTACGCTGAGCAGAATCAAGCACTTTGCTTGCGTAGTGAATTGCAAACGGGACACCATCTCTTCTTTGTCCCAATACAGCCCCAACAGCGTAATCTGAGGCATCCGTCATGATCTCAAAAGGGAGAGACCAATCTGGGGCTTGCAAGATGGGAGCGTCCATGATCATTCCTTGTAACAGCTTAAAGGCCTCAAGACACTTGTGATCAACAATAAACTCCGCGTCTTTGCCTAAAAGCTCAGTTAGCGGTCGGGCAATCTTAGAAAAATCCTTTATAAATCTCCGATAAAATCCGACATGCCCGAGGAACGACCGCAACTGCCGTACGTTGGTTGGTGGCTGGAGTCGTCTGATCACGTCCACCTTGGCAGGGTCAACCTCCATTCCTCTCTTGGAGATGACATGCCCCAACACTATGCCCTCCGTCACCATAAAGTGACTTTTCTCCCAGGAGAGCACCAGATTGACCTCACAACATCTTTTTAGGACTCGGTCCAGATTCCTAAGGCAGGAATCAAAAGAGTCGCCGTGGACCGAGAAGTCATCCATGAAGACTTCCAGGAATTCGCCGACCATTTCGGCGAATACAGCAATCATGCACCTTTGAAAAGTACCTGGAGCATTGCATAACCCAAAAGGCATGCGCCTGAAAGCATAGGTACCAAAGGGGCATGTGAACGTGGTTTTTTCCTGGTCCTCTGGAGCTATGGCTACTTGATTGTAGCCCGAGAACCCATCAAGGAAGCAGAAGAATTCTTTTCCCGCTAATCTTTCTAAGATCTGATCAATGAATGGTAGAGGGAAATGATCCTTCTTCGTCGCGGCATTCAAGCGTCTGTAATCCACACAGACGCGCCACGACGTGGGTACTCTCGTCACGATCTCCTCTCCGTCCTCGTTGGTGGTTGTCTGAATTCCCGACTTTTTCGGGACAACATGGATTGGAGCCACCCACTTAGAGTCGGAGATTGGGTAAATGAAACCCGCGTCGCACCATTTTTCTATCTCTTTTTTCACCACTTCTCGTAAATTTGGATTCAACCGGCGTTGGAATTCACGAGAGGGTTTGGCTTCGTTCTCCAAATATATATGGTGCGAACACAGAGCGGGATTTATCCCGTGGAGATCGGAAATGCTCCAGCCTATTGCCTTGCGGTTCTTCTCCAGGATCTCTAGTAAGCGAGATTCCTGCTCCTCGGTCAATTGCGAACTGATAATGACCGGGAATTTCTTGTCTTGGCCCGCAAGGAAGGCATACTTCAGAGTTGTGGGTAAAGGTTTGAGCTCAGGGATGGTATGATCGTCTAAGAAGTCTGGCTCAATCAAATCTGGTTCGGTGTTGGAAGTGGCTGGATGCTGTTCTGTAGTGGCTGCCACCAAGCTTGGCTCTGGAGTCGGATCGTCAAAGGTCTCCATGCAATCGGCAAACGCCTCATCCGACTCGTCTTCCTCATCTTCCGATTGTCCTAAGGAGGTAAGGACTGACAGGCCCACTTGGGCCTCTATGTCATCGAAGATGAAGGGCGATGCAGGCTCAGAGCTGTACTCGTTCCTGAGGATCTCACAGACTGATTCATGCACTGGATCATCTTCAAAGGAGATGGACGCTTCGGTGCTGGCTGGGTTCTGTCTCCATGGCCCAACTAAGTCTACATGCTCTCGGTCTGTTTCGATAGAAGAGTACTCGGTGCTGGATTCGGAGTCTGGTCTCTGCCATCTGGTTTGCTTCATCTCTAGTTCCTCATCTCCGCCTGGAGTTTGGAACTGAATTTTCCCATTCTTATAATCGAATAAGGCCCCTGCTGTTCTGAGGAAGGGCCTACCCAAGATAATCTGGGAATCTCTCCAATTACGAGGGGTTTCCATATCAAGGACAGTGAAGTCCACCAGGTATTCTTGCCCCTCGACTTTGATCACAATGTTCCTTAACTCTCCTTGGGACCTCTTAGTTGATTTGTCTGCAAACTGAAGAATAGCTCTAGATTTCCTAAGAGGTCCGAGATTTAGCCGCTCATAGAGGGCCGTGGGCATCAAATTGATCGAGGAACCATTGTCCAGGAGAGTGCGTGCAAACGCAATGTCATCAACATGACTCACTACATAGTGTGCACCCATGTCTCTTCGTTTCCGAGGAAACGAGTTCTTTATTGCACAAGTCGTGGCTACTGATAGAACATGTTTCTCAACACGGCTTTTGGTCTTCCTGCTAACCCTAGTAGGTGTGCATCTCACCTTAAGGTATTTTTGGAATGCAGGGGTCATCTCCACGAACTTGTCAAAGGGGATTGTGACCTTGATGTGTTTGTTACAAAACTCAGCCATCTCAGGGTCATCTTTTTGGATTTTTGTGTTTTTCTTCTTCCCACCCTTGAGAGCTTGGGGGAAAGGGATTATTAACTCAGGTTCTGGAACTGAAATATCTTCATTAGCTGCTGAAACTGAGTTTTGAACACGACTCTGACTCGGACTTTTGTACAGACTCTGACTCTGACTCTGACGAAAGGGAAAATGCTTGGGCGAAACCGGTGATGCTTCTTCCGCTTCTTCTGGCTGGTCCTCCTCAGATGGAGGTGCGGGCTCATCGGTGTCGTCGGACTCTGGATGACTGCGGGGCTGGTGCTTCGAGGACTCAGATGTCCTCTTCTTCTGCTGGTGGTGGTGCTCCTCCTTTTCCTCCTCCGAATTCTCCTCAGGTCGAACTTCGGAGGTTCCTTCCTGTTGTGCCCGTGCCCGATCAGGTATGGTCACGGTCCTTCCGCTCCTGAGGGACATATGATTAACATTATCGTACGAAAGGATCTCATGTTCAGATAAATAATTATCTGAATAGTATACCTTATCTCGGGGTCGGTTCTGGCCCTGATGCAGGCTGTTTGGGTTGGCCTGAACCTGTGCGGGAATTGGGGTCCTTGGCGCCATTTGTTGGTCCTGGGCACGAGAAACCCGATTGATGTCGGTTCTCATATCCAAGTAATCATTCTGTATCTGTTGGACCCTATCAGACAGGGTCTGTATCGCCAAGGTGAGTGACTCCAATTCGGTGGGCTGGGCTTGCTGCGGTGTTGATGCCGTCCTAAATTGGCCCTGCTGGCCATGCCGATACTGCTGCTGATGGAACGGTGCTGGCCCCTGCTGGGATGTACGCTGCTGCGGCTGGTACCCATGATCTGGCCTGGACTGGTATCGCGGGACTGTGACAGGCCTGGTCTCTTGGTAAACTGGGGTGGGGCGGTGTGCCTGATCCTTCCCCATCTCGATTTGCCGGACTAGTGGGTCCCGGCTATACCAAAGCCCGTTAATCTCATATACAGGCGGAGGCTCCTCGTACTCTGTCTCAACTGGTGGGGGTGCATGATGGTTCTGCTGGGTGTAAGTCTGATCCCAGCTGCTCTGAGACCCCGGTGCCTGTTCCTGTACAAGATGGACTCGATGTACAGGCACAGGTGGTGCAGAAGGGGTGGGTAGCTTAATCTTGGCTACCTTTTCAGAGAGTTCCTCCACCTTCTTGGGAAGGCTCGAAAGAGACTCCATCTCCGCGACTCTCTTGTGGATCTGCTCGACCATAGTAAGCTTGTCTGCAATCATCCCCATGCTGGGGATGAGGTCCTCAGTCAGATCTGCAACAGTCCTTCTAGTTGTCTCATTGGATAAGATTGAGGGAGACAACTGATAGGCCCTTGTGGCCTGTGACCTGCCGGTTTCTGCCATCTGCTCTAGGATCTTCCATACAGCATGCTCGTTCTTGTTCAGATAGCTTCCTCCACAGGCGGCACTGACTAACCCCTGCATTTCTGGGGTTAATCCACAGATCAAGGTCTGGACTAAGATCGCCTTTGAAATGCCGTGGCAGGGGCATTTCTGTACTAAGTCATTGAACCTATCCCAAGCCTCATGGAACGGTTCGCAGGCTCCTTGAGCAAAGCTGACGATCTTTGTTCTCATCTGATTAGTTCTACTGAGAGGGTAGAACTTCTTTAAGAAAAGGTCCTTGAACTGCATCCAGGTAGTACATACCACCCCTAAATTTTTCAGCCAATGAGCAGCCTTATCACCTAAGGCAAAAGGGGTGGCCTTCAGCCGAATATAATCTTGGCCAATATTGGGGTGGCTAAGATTGTTGCACACTAACTCGAAGTCACGGAGGAAAGTGTATGGTTCTTCATTAAGGTTTCCGTTGAACTTCGGGAGCAGACTAAGGAAGTGGGGCTTCAACTCAAATGCCTGGGCGGGAACTGCGGGTGCCAACCAGTTCTGAATCTCGTTCTCCGCCGGGTTATAGGTATCGACCATTGGTCGGTCGATTCCTTCTGCTGCTATGATTTGTCCCATCCGTGCAGTGAGATCTGCATTCCTCTGTTCGGCATCAGCAAGGCGGGCAAGAATCTGTTTGATTTGTTCCTCATCTGGTGGAACTTTCGGCGGCATCTTGTCCTCTAGTTCTGGGGATTGGAAAATAAGACCGGTGTTAGAGGGCAAATCAAGGAAGGGATTACCGAGGCAATGATCTTCCTCGGTAATCTCGGAGGAGATAAAAGGGTTGGTTTGAGAGTAACCACCCTGAGCATGTGGGAACCAGGACTCAAGAGGGTCATGAGTCCTGGGTGGTCCAAGGTGCGCTCGGACCGAGGAAGACGAGTTACTTGGGGGACTCATAGAGAGATCAGTGAATAGTGTTTCGAGATCTCCCCAATCACTCATCTTGATGAGGGAAGAAGATAGGATTTTACTCCTACCTGAAGCAAGCAATAAGAACAATCCAAGACCCTGGGTTCACACTCAACACAGTGAAGGACTCAAAGTTGAGTCCAATTTATCTTGTAGTTTTTAAGTGTGATATTCAAGCAAAAGTAGCAAGGATTACGCGGCCTAAAGGAAAGTCGACTTAGAGCCGGATGCGTCTTTCCTGTTTATCCTGTCGCCTAAGATACCGCCGATCCTCCCTTTCTTTGCTCCTATCCGGAGTGGGGACTCAATGACGTGCCCCTATCTACCTGCACTGAGGCGGAGGCTGACAAAGTTTTTAGGCCTTGTCGCAGAGTACCGCTGGTTCGCCCCTATCTACCTGTGAGGGCGGAGGCTACTTGGTACTTGTCAAAGAGTTTAAAAATATCCCACTCGTGATACTTGCTAAGATCAGTTGGCTCGTGATATGGAAGGCGGGGATTTGGGCTCTGCCTTAAGGTGTTCACACACACTCAAGTACCCTCACTCATCCTGAATACAAGGTCGGGGATTAATCTCCCGCAAACAATTTTCAGATTTTATTCCTTTTTTTTGGTCAATACTGTTAGCAGTCCCGATTAAAGTTAAGTTATCACTGCAATTAGTCCACCACAAAGCACGCCTATCGGACAGTCCCAATTTCCTTTTTAATTTAAGTGAGAAAATCAGGGGGGGAGATCGAGAAAAGCCGATGCAAGTTGAAATCGATGATGCGTATGCTGAGTAGAGAATACTTACAGTGATCCTTTCGCTTTTTATGCAGGATGCAATACAGAATTGAAAACTTTACTCTATATGCAAATGCAAACGATGAAAAGCCGCTCCTAGACAGGCAGTTCTATTAGCGTGAAGAACAGTTTAATTTGAACTAAGTCCTGCGGTCTAGGTGCGTCTTTTATGTGTAATGTGTGGTCCTATTGATTACGAGCACAAACAAGTCCTAGAGTGGCTCGAGGAGCCGCTAGTGCAAGCTAAGTTACAATTCACCCACACAGCACACGGGACACGGTTTCCACTATCTTTACACACGCGAGATCCCGAACGGGAACCGCTGGAAATGATGCGAAAAAATGTGGAAAATTATTGAAATTACAGGTTCTCTCAAATCACTCAAACAAATTCCAATGCGTGATCCTCGAAGCGTCTTCAACTCCGGTGTCCCTCGCACAAAAACAAGTTGAGGTCAGATAAAGAACGACAAAAATTGCAAAAATTTAAAAGACAGAGAAATATTCACAAGAAAAACCGGGGGTCAGACTACCCGGGGAAGGAAAATCAACCACTCAAAAATATGCTACAATTAACCTAAGCCGTGCCTCCCCGGCAACGGCGCCATTTTGATGTCGCTCCCGCACCCTTAGTTAATTCGGTCAAATTAATGGTCCAAATTACTTTTAAGTGTTCGTTGCAGTCGGATACGAGAGGTTGATCAAAAACCACTTAAGTCAGATGTTGGTCAATTTTAAGCGGTGATATTTTTTTTTACTTGGTGGAGTCCAAGGTCGATCTCAGGGAGGCAACTGTCTCCTTAGGTGGATTACATCAATTTACAAGTGTTGATTTTCGAGGAACAATATTTTTTTGGTCTTTTTATTTCTTATGCAGACATATGCAGACAAATCTTAGCCAATTTAACTTTAAAGTTAATTTGTGTATCAAACTAAGTCCAAAAAATGATGAAAATTGGCCAGATGATTATTTATGATGAAAATAACCTATACTAATTTTTTTTGGAATTTTTCGACTCAAAATAATTTTTCTGTGAATTAAATAAACAGACAGAGTGATTTTCAGTGTTTAATTTTTAATAAATATCAAATCACAATGTTTCCAAGAACTAAAATTATCCTAGGAAGGTCTAATGATCAGGGACCTAGGAAAATTAACAGAACTTAAATTTATTGTGAAATGAATTAATTAAAATTAATTTAAGAAAATCACTAAACTATTTATTGAGGCCTCGTTATGCGTGCAAACGATATGAAATTTTTATGGAGTGTTGAAAATAATGTCCTCAAGCTACTGTGAATTTTTGGTGATTTTTGAAGGCACAGATAATTAATTAAAAATCAAAAGGCATCATTGGGCAAAATATGACACAAATGAACCAATTAATTTATTAATGATTCAAGCATACCAACAAAAATCAAACACGTGTACTAACAGGTAGAGGACAAAATTCTCAACAACTTGCAATTTTTAGAATTTCAAAATGATGAAATATGCATGCTATAGACACGTGCAAACACAAGGGTATAAATGCAATACTGGAAAATAAAATTTCAATAAGCAAACATGCTGACAGGGACTAAAATGCAATTACCGATACTATGCAGGACTTCTATGCAATTTCTCCACGAGACACGTGCTCCTCACGTGGTGTCTGCTTCACAGGGACCTTTTTGCAAATTCGGAAAGTTCCAGGGGCGTCGGTGCAATTAACCCAGGTCGCACGTGCTCCTCACGTGGGGCGACCTAGGTTCGGAGGGCGTCGGAGGCTCGGAGCGAGGCTCGGGTCTTCTGGAGGTTCGGCTCAGCTTCGATGCAGCTTCGGGTCACCCGAGCCTAGGCTTGGAGGCCGAGGCTCGGATAAGGGGACGTGGCGGCCTGAAGGCCCTTGGATCAAGATGGATCCAAGGGATGTCGATGAAGACGCGTGGCAGCTGGAGAGTCGTCCGATCCGAGGGATGATCAACGGTCGAGGATGAGGGCGGCGAAGTGGACGCGTGGAGAGGCGAAGACCGTTCGATCAGAGGATCGAACGGTTGCTGCTCCTTCTTCTCTATCGATCCTCCGCCGCCTGCGGAGGAGAGGGCTGCGCTCCGGTGAAAGCAGCCGAGCTCCGCCTCGGTCGTCAAGCTCCGGTGATGAGCTTCATCAGCTCCCACCTTGCTCGGAAGAGTCGTCAGTGCGCGGCGAAGGCTCCGGTGGTCTCTGGATCCCTGGAGGAGGGCTGGAGCTCGGTGTCGATGAAGCTCGAAGAGAGCTCCGGTGAGGCTCCGGCCAATGATCAAAGGAGTACCTGCAAGTGTTAGACGTATAGCCGAGGCTCGTGCGTGCGTTTGTGGAGAAGTGGTGCTGGTTGGCGAGGCCTAAGGCGTCGTGAGGTGGTCGGGCGACGTTGCTCCGACCAAGCGGCGGAGCTGGAGATCGATGGACGGTGGAGTGGAGCGTCTGAAGATGCGGAGGGGTCAGCGAGGATGAGAGCTCCGACGCGGAGCTCGGCGGAGTGAAGGCGAGGCGTGAAGATGATCGTGGACGGGGAATAAAATCGGAGAAGATAAAGAGAAAAGAAGAAAAAGATCGGAAGAGGAATGGAGGAGGTTACCTGGGGATTGGGGCTCAGCTTCGAGCTCCAGGTCATCGCTCAAGGGGTCGGTAAGGCCCCGAGCTCTAGCAGCTGCTCGGAGGAGTGGCTGCGACACGGCGGTGGGCCGAGGATCTCGCCGGAGAAGAAGCTCTGTCGTCGCTCGACAAATCAGCCGATTGCTGTCACCAATAGGAAGCTTGGAGCTCTAGGGATCTTCCTGGAGTGGCGGATGGGGATGAATGTGGCCGGAGAGGGGGTATTTAAAGGATGAAGGTGACGGTCTGGCTGGGTGGATGGCGAAGTTGGTGGCTGTCGTGGGGCGAGTGTGGCGGAGATGGTGGTGTTTGAGGGAGCTTGCGAGGGAGAGGGATGAGTGGGGTGTGTCGCGGGGAGGTCAGCGGCCGGCGAGGGTGGCTGACGTGTGCCCAAAAAAGGAAAGGGGGCGCCCCTCCCGCAAGGCAGAGATCGTGGGAGAGAGGGGCGCCCGAGGTAGGAGACGAAGTCTCCACCGTTGGATCTTGTGATCCAACGGTGGGGATCGAAGCAAGATGGAGCGGTTACGATGAGATCTGGGATGCCCAGATGAGGGGTTATGAGAGCGCCACGTGGCGCGTTTTGGCGAGGCGCGAGCGGATGGCTCAGATGAAAGGGTAGGGTTGATCTGAGGGTCGAGATTCGCTGGAAGGTGGGCGGCTGTGATGAGAGGATCGGGGGCGCGATCGAGCGGCGTAGATGCCGCCACGTGGCTCGCTGAGAGCGCGGCGCTAAGGGACGGTGGAGATGAGGTATGGGCTTTGATCCTACGGTCCATATGAAGGGCGTGCGTGGCAGCGGCTCGGCCGTTGGATCAGGATGGCCATCCAACGGCGGAAGGCGCGGGCGGATCAGACAAAGGGCAGCGGGCCGCGTGGCGCAATCAGAGTGCGCCACGTGGCCTGCTGTGAATGGTTGGAGGGGAAAACACGTGTAGAGAGAAGAGGAAGCCGAATTTGGAAAAACTCAAAACATGAAAGTTGTAGATCTTGATGAGATCTACAAGTTTCATGTTGACCAAAGACGGAGATGAGGTCACATATAATACATAAATACAAAGATACATAAATATACATATGTAGTATACAAAATGACCCAAAAACCCAAGTTTCTCATACAAGCTCCAACTTCGATGAAATTAGTCTCATTTTGAAGGTCTTTTAATATATAGTATTCTAAGAGTGAGTAGACCTAAGTAGGGGTTTGTATGCGGGCTTTATGTGTGTTTTAATGTACAAGGGTTCTCAGGATATTTGGGCTATTTTACAAGGGTGATTTGTGGCATCCTTCCCTATATTATTAAGGAGTATACACATCTATTATAGAGAAGGAGTTATTTGATGAAGAGGTATTTTACAGGGGATTTTTGGCTTCTTATTTAAATGCAGATGAGCTGCTATAATGCATGAATTATGGATGCAAGCATGAGTGTTATTTATGCAAGATAAAAGGAAATATGCCTCTATTTTCTCGGGAACAAGGCTCTATTTTTGACTTTTGGAGTGATGAATAACAGATTCATCACCGTGGCGACTCTCAGATAAGCGAGCATGCTTTTAACGAGCACATGTGCTCGCCCACCCCTCGGGCGTGCACATGGCGTGCACCAGGCGTGCACATAACGAGCTTTTATGTACACGCCAATCCCGTCTTTTTTTGTAGTGGCTAAAAAAATTAATATATGGAAACAAATAATTTCAATATTCATTCCACATCTTCCGATATTAAATATATAACAATGAATATAATTCGTTGAAAAATTTGCTTTCTTCTTGCAATTAGGAATGAATGTTATATTCATTGTTAACAGTTCATGTATATAACATCAATCTATCATTTCACTTATTCATTGGAATTTGTATTAATCGTTGATAAATTTAATATTGATTAGAAGTAAAAGTTAAATAACATTTGTCATGTGATTCATTGATAATAATATTGCAATGGACATAATATTGGTTGAAGTTTACAAAATTAAGCAACAAAAATTAATCATTATTATATATTTAATTAAGAAAGATATATCAATAAATTATCTGTCATCTTAGGTCAATTTTATTGTAATAAAACCGATATATCACCTTTCATTGTATGTAACTTTTTATTAGCTATTTAATGAAGGTGGTTTCATTCAATTTGGAGTTAAGATGCAGAAGTTAGGTTTTGAACCCCTATTGTACATATTTGAATAAAATATTTATTTTACTTATTCTTTAATTTTTATGATTTTATATTTTTATAATTTTGTAAATACTATTTATAGCATATGTACATAATTAGAAGAAAAAAGTCATTAAAAACACAATAAAATAAATTAGTCAACACAAATACATAGATAAATTATTTATACTTATACATATATAATAAATAGGGAAATTATTCAATTGGTCATATGCCCATTAGAGTTATAATGAGCGCACTCATTTTTTTACTAATATTTTCTATTATTTTGAGCAAAATAATTAGTTGTTTACAAGTGTTATATCATATTCGTACTACTAGTGACTATTTTCAGGAAAAAAATCTTAATTCATACAAAATGATTGTATTATTATTTGTATTACTAATGCCATTTTTATTCTTACTAATGACACATTTCCTGTTAATCTAAGGTTTTCTTTATATGAAGAAAAAAGTTACTAATAGTAAGAATATGATATAAAAATTGTAAATAAATAAGCATTGAACTCAAAATGATAGAAAATATTGGTAGAACTGAGTGTGCTCATTACAATCTAATGGGCATAGAGCTCATTGGATACTTTTCTATAATAAATAAACACATTTATTTAAGTATACAAAGAATTTTAGTAAAATACAATTAAAATATATTTATGTATATTTATATAAGTTATAAATACATAAATTATGTAAATAAAATAAGAAAATAGAAAATAAAAATAAATTAGATACTATATAGGTCAATATATCTATATTTATACTTGTAAAAAGTAACTGCTATTAAATAAACTTGTAAAAAAATAAAATTCATAATAAAATACAATATAAAATAATAAACAACTTTTATGTTTTTATTTTTGTTTAATAATCTATTTTATTTCAATTTTTTTTCTTTTTTTGATGATTTTGTCGTGTTGTGGCCCACGTGGACCAATCAGGGTCGAGTCTGAGTTGACCCCAGTCAACTCCTCGCTCTCCTTGGTTCTGCTGTCATCAAAGCGTTTGACCCAATGTTCCTCAATTTTTATCCGACGAATCTTTCGTTATTTCGACTCGATTACTTCTTCTCTTTTGTTCCTCGATCATAACACTTACATGCCAAGATCATTCCTCGATTAATAAACTACTGAATCGAGTGCACTTCTCGAGTCAACCTTGCCCTGTACATAGCATTTCCTCCGCCAACCTTCGCCTTTTGATCACTCTTCTCTCATTCAAACCCAAACCTCAAGCCCAATTGAAGGACATGGTGACAACATGCTCCTCTCCAAAGGTTTAGCGAGCGAGGAAGGTATTAAATTGAGGTAAATACAAGCTCTGTCGCATCTCCATCGGGAGCTCTGCTCCCAGCCTCTACAGGTCCAGTGAGCCCATATTTTCTTGTCTTTTTAATCCCTAGAATCATCAATAACTTAGATCTACAACTCTTTTGTTTGATTACACATTATATATTGAAAATCCCCAAAAAGAAAGTCCGCCGGAGCTCGGAGCTCCGACCTTCATCCTTCATCGAACCACCCTGTTCCGACCACCACTCCGTCCTCATTTCATTCCCCCGCCGCTTCTCTACACCCCAAACATTTCCATCCATCTTGATCTTCCCCTAATCAAGTAGTCGGTGCTCCACCTCCATCGCTCTTCAGAGCACCCTCTGCCTCGCCTCATTTCACTTCCAAACCTCCTGAAAACGGGTTGAGATAGTTTGCCCTCGACCCTCCTTTCTTCTTGTGCATACGTTTGTAGCTGAAAGATAGTTGGAGGAGATTTTGAAGTCAGAGGATGTTTCCAAACCACCTGAACTCCTCTGACTTCCTGAGATCACTCCGAAGATCCTTGGAGATATTTTTAGACCTTCAATAGATGCAGACATGCTTGAGGGATGATTTGAGCACTTGAGTGACATAGGAGATGCTTGGAGGATGAAGTTGCGTCAGCTTGAACTTTGAAGGGCCATGGTTCTTCCATATTTTTCCAAGATGCTTCTTCGCAGTCCTATCGAGCGACCCACCAGGCACATCAGCAACTGTCAGATCCAGGAGCCATCAACCATCAGATCATCTACAAGAATCTAATCCCACCCATTGATCCATGAACCGATATCGTAGCATTAAAGCTGTCTATGTGTTAAGTGAAGATATCCCCATCATCGGATCGTGCCTTGGGGGTAATTTTGCCTTGCAACCCCCACTCCTTGTATTTTATTTTTAGTCCTCAAACTTCCATTTGTAGTTCCTTTTATTTTGTAATATTTATGCTTTGAACCTCACTCTTTCCATTTTTTTTACTTCAGTCCCTTTCCATGCCACCTCCTATTCCTGTGCATGTGAGGCGCCTAACATTTTGCTAACATACCCCTTCGAGTTCAGAGATTTACTTTTAATCCATTAATTTCAATATTACGTGCCCCCTCGAACTCATGAATAATTGCATGTATAACATGTATATTTTATTAAGGATATTTGGGATTTTTGTACTTTTGGCCCTTGAATTGTGTATATTATTCAGAAATAGCCCAAACTTTTATTATATTCTTAAAAATACCCTTGTCAGGGTGTATTTTCTTTTTGTTGATTTTATTTTATTAAAAATAGCTCCAGGTCTCTAAAAATTCATAGAAAATCATAGTAAATACATAAGATCTATATCTATCACACTTATTTTTATTTAGGTACTTATCGTATACTTTCTATTTATTAAAAAACATAGCATTTGTCACTATCCATCTTTGAAAATGCATAAAAATATTTTCAAAAGTTCTAAAAAATTAAGGGTTGTTTATTATTGTATTTTACACATATGGACCAAAAATCACTAAAAAATTCAAAAGAAAAACAAGAAAATAACAAACCCTGTCTGACCCTATAAAGTTACAAAAAATTACTAACAATTCCAAAAAATTCATGCTCTTATTATATATTTTCTTCATTATATTTCTGATATACTAAAATTAGTTTTGAAAAAGTTTAACCAATTATCTATTTTTGAAATCCAAAACAAGTCGACCATTCATTATTATTCACTATTTTGACATTTTTATTCAATTAAAAATACAAAATTGCAAACATTTTGAAAAAATATCAGAAGTAAAGAAAAATATAAAAAATATAAAACCTTTTTATTTTCTTATTTTTGAAGTATTTTCAGCTATATGATAAATATAAAAGGCCACATCTATTTATATAGCTATATTTACTTATATTATTATTATTAGTATTATAAATACCAAAAATATTTTTATTACCCTTAAAATAAAAAAGACTGTACCTTAGGGTATTTTTCTTATTTTGTCTTTATTTCACATAATTATTGCTTATATCACCCATATTATATCTATATATTATATATACTTATCTTATATCTAATTAAAAAAAATTAAAATAAAAAAATATAAAAAAGAAATAAATATTAAAAATATTATAAACTAAAGATTCTATATAAACTAAATATTTAAAATCCACTAAAAATAAAAAATCATCATAAAAACACCAAAACAATTCTAGCTTTTTTTATCAATTTTTGTTGTCTATTCCCCTTGCTCCATGTGTTTGACCTCTATATACTTGCACTATACACACATTTTGTAGAGTTATAATAAATTTTAACTCCACATTTATTTTGTATTGCTTAATCTATTTTGTGGGTTAATTATTGAATTAGTTCGGGTTTCGTGAGTGGTTGTTTTAGCAAGCGACGCTGTATTCTTGCCTTGTGAGGATATTTTAGACCCTTGTGAAAATCGACTTTTCACCTACCTATCGTGAAGATGGACAAGACCAACTATGAGTTCTGATCCATGCAATTCTTGATCCCTCATGCAGTGTAATAACAAGGAGCACATTCCGACACAAACCTGAGTCGATGGATAAGACTAAGGAGAATGCTTCGTGGAAGCAATCTGACATTTACGTGTGTATTTGACGCTCTGGGAATCTAATCATGGAGATTGCCAATGATAAGGTGAACCAACCCACCGTCAAGTTGATGTGGGATATCCTGACAGCCATATATGATCAAACGAAGGACGAGGCTAAGGTGATTCAGTTGCAGTTTGACGTCTACACGAACAAGGCCACGGTACTTGTACTTGGAGTTATGCTGCACTCGATTAGAAAGTAACAAGAAATATATTAAAGCATGTGATCATCAGAGAACATGGGAGAAATCTTGGGAAAAAGTTTTAACTCATGGTTTTTGCCCGGTGGAGCTTTCACGAAGAAATCAACCGTGCATTTGTAAATTAGTTTTATTTTTATATGTATAAGTCATTGGGAGTACACAATTCAATCCTCCTTTCTAAGATATCCGATCCGCTTTCAATATATACATTTTATTTTTTTATTATAATCAGATACCAAGTGAAGATAATTTTGTGGATTTTTAAAGTTTATAAATATATATAGAAAAAAAAGACCTTATTTGCGTAGGCATAAAATACTTGTAATTTATATTTTTTACTCTCTTATCTTTTCTTTTCCTTTTTTATAATATTATATTTTTAGATGAAGTTATAGTATCAAAATACATGTATGTGTGTATATATATAATTAAAAATAAAAGGATTAAAGTATAATGTGTATAATTAATTTAAGTTCAAAATGTAAAAGTATTTATACAATAAGGGACCAACTCCTAATTTCACCATCAAAGTATATTCAAGATTTGGAGTAGTTTTTAAGATGAACTTTAACGGTGGGTGGAGTTGAATTGGAGTTCATACGCATGAAATAAGGGTTAGGGAAGATTGACATCATGTGGAAACTAGGATTACTTTTTATTTATATATGTGCAAATTGATTGTGTTTGTTTATACTACTTTTCTATACATTTTACTAGAGATATAGGAAAAAATTATGTCAAAGAGTAAAAATGAAAAAAAAAGCGTGTGAAAAAGTGTAGGCTTATTGACTTGTTCAAGGCATTTCCACATAGAGATCCGAAACTGCTCACTCTTTTCATCTTTGTATTTTGAAAATATTTTAATAAAATACTATTTAATGTTAAATAAAGCTCAAAAGTAATTTAGAGTTGTACAAAAACAGATACATGTTTGAGAAGTTGGCATTTGTAAAAATAAGTCGTTGAGGTTTCTTCCCAATTTTTGAGGTGGTTATTTTGAGATATTTTTATATGTTGTCTTCAATTTGTGTATAAGATGAATTATTCCAAATGAATATAAGATAAAATCATTATGTTCGAGTGATTTGTAGATTGTCTAGATTTTGCTTCTTTGTTTACTTGTTGACCAAGTCCATTTGACTTGGTCTGTGGACTAGGACTACCTTAGTCATATGTACATTTATTACATCCTTCTACCCTTCTCTTTTTTTCTATTTTCTTCTTTTTTTTTCGTATTTTTAGTGTTAATATCACATTTTTATTTAAGAGGAATTTGCACAAAAAGATGTTATTAATATTTATTTACATGCATTTGTTAAGGGGGTTAGATCGAAATGTAAGTATAAAGTAAATAAATTTAGGATTCATTAATAATATAATATAAAGTGAAGATGTATTAGAGGGGGTTAACAATATTTTTCAGAACTAATACCAAATTCACATGGTGCTAAATAGTTACAGAAAAAACAAACACTGATATAAACTCAATACATGTGGTTTAACTTGACATAACTATGACTTGTAAATTCTTAATTGAAGAATTTAATATTTCCGGTCTATAATACAAACCTGTTAAGATTAAGTTCTCATCTCTCTGAAGATTTTGCTTCCACTCAAGATGAGATCTTTATAAAAAAATGTCTCTTAGACAAAATACATATAGAATATTTAAATCTTGTAAAGCCTTCAAATAACAAATATATATGAAAATCACAAATTGAGCAAATCGAAAATGCAAGTTGAATGGGCTGGATAAAGATTCAAGAGATGCGTCGAGAGAAGGTACATACTGAAATCTTAATGATGTAAATAATAGACCACTAATGAATGTCTTGAAAGGTGGATGGGTTTATATAGAAAGCTTAGGATACCATGTATGTTTATTTTATGGTTTTAATGGGGCTGCCCCTGCATATTTTTCGGTATTTTTTTATTTTTTAAAAATATCATCATGTATATTCATCAATATATCCTTTCTATATGTCATCCGAATTTTGTCAGAAACAGAGACTCTTATGCCCTCCATCGAGAACAGGTTGATTACAATAATGTTTATACCGTTAAAATTACCTGTTCTAGATGGAGGGTATATGAGTATCTGTTTCTTACGAAATTCAAATGACATATTGTAGGGATAGATTAAATGGCTAGTGAACATTTACTGTAATTCATCAAGTGTACCGTTATAAAAAAATGTAGCCATGCATGTGTATCCTAAGCCAACCACAGTTGGTATATCGATGTAGGTACAAGTATACCATATAACATAGAGGACTACTGAAAATAGTAAAGTGAACAGTCATAAAGTTCAAAAGATATACATGTATAGGTATGTGATGTTCTAATATATAAACAATGTATCAGTGTACAAACGTTTGTATCGATGCACTTTAGACTGTACCACTTATACCTACACTTTGTAGCTTACTTTAAACCTTTGGGGCATAGGAGTACCGGCGTATCAGACAACCGATAGGCGGCCAGACCCTACCCACTCCAGCTCGTTGAGTTCTTGAGATCAGGATATCTCGAGGCTTGCAGAAAAAGACATGCTTAAGAGGCAGCTCGTTTCGTGCTCCGGGAATTAAGGTAGGAAGAGGCGGGAACAGAGGTCAGGTTAGGTGGTCAGGTGAGTCAAAGATGAAATAGTCCCAGTGACGGGGAAGATCACAACAGAGTTTGCTTTTCGAGTAGCTGTCGAAGTTGATTATACAGAAAGTTGTTCGCGAGGCCTAGACAAGAAGAGCTTTTCGGTGAGATGTATTAATATGGGTTAATGGTTCTTCTACGCATTAATTATTAAAAGAGTCTTACCACAGGTTCTGATGCACTGGTATAAATGAGACGTGTAAAAATACTTGCAACAATATCTATGTACCTTATTTAAAGCTGGGTTTTTTACCTAGCTTTTGACACGTGGCTTCCTCTCAGTGTTTTCCCTTTCTCGGTTTTCACATCTCCCCGCATCTCTTCATGCTAACCCACCACCGTCTTCCCATTCTCTCTCTCCACGCATGATACACACGTCCCTCCCCCTCTCTTTATAATTAGAATATCATCCGTCTCCCTCTCTCTTTCTATAAATAGAATATCATCCGTCCCCCACCCCTCTCTTTCTACAAATAGGATTCACGTGCCCATACACGTGAGCTGAAGGTATTTTGCACGAAAAAAACCTTGACGTTGTGATTTTTGGAAAAAAGGTTCCGTGCAGGTCGACTCTCATGATAGCATGTGTGCTTTGTGATTGTTGCACTGATACCCCCGCTGCTTAATGCATTGTTGCACGGATACTTTCGACATAAATACCTATATACCATTATATATTGTATTAAATACAGAATGCATATTAAATACGTGTTAAATGAAATACGTAAACTAAAATAAAAATATATATTCTGATTAGAACATTATTTTATACCTTGAATTTGAAATAAATTATAATATTATTGAATATATTCTTAGTTAATAAATATCCAACTGAAAATATCTTTCATATATCATTCAATTTGCTTTTGATTTTAAATATTGTTTAGATTGTCTGATTTATAAAGGTAAGTTGTGCTATATATACATAACAATACTTTCCTTAAATTATTTTTGTATTTTTTGTTCTATTTTTCCCCTTTCAAACAACTCCTGTGTTTTCTATACACATGCATGTTATTTTTTTTTGACATTTGAACATATTCTTTGTTTCTTATTTCATGTATGTGCTTAAATGTAAATTGTTCGGTTCACTTTTTTTCTCGATGCATCCTAACGCTTTTTTAGAGCAATATTCATTTACCAAAAAATTTGGAAATTATACAGGTTCGTTTGATACAATTTCTTCTTTAAATTTTGCAGTGAATATTGTATTCTTACTTGCCATGTTAAAAAAATTATTTATCATTATTCAACATATTTGATAATTTTTCTTACACATTCAGGATGTATATACAAGCAAAAACCTCAAAATCAACTATTCCCCAACGTTACTGCCACGTTTGCTAATTTACTCTTAAAAGCAATGTTGTATATGATTGTTAAGTTCTATATCAGTTTGGTAGTTGTCTTATTAGTTCCCATATTTGTCATATGTGTGTTATTTGCTTAATAAATTTCATATTTATATCACCATTTATCTTTTACAATAACATAATTAAATTATAAATGTAGTAGTTTCGAATATGGAAAAAATGGTGATGCCCCCACCCCTATTTCTCGCATTTTTTTATTTTTTTTTCAAAAATATCAACATGTACATTCATCTGTATATCCCTCCTATATATCATTCGAATTTCGTTAGAAACAGAGACTCCTATGCCCTCCATCTAGAACATGTAATTTCAACGGTCTAAACGTTACTGTAATCGACCTGTTCTACATGGAGGGCATATTAGTCTCTATTTCTGACGAAATTCGAATGACATATAGGAGAGATATATAGATGAATATACATTTGCGTGAAAATGAGGTGAGAGCAGCCATGTTGGTTGCTCCATGGGGGCAGCCCCATTGAGCACTTATATGTTTCTCACTAGGTATATTATTTTAAAAAAAGAACGAGGTAATAATGATTATTTATTCAGGTTAATGTTTATTTATGTGTGATATTTTTAAAATTTCTAACTACGTATTACTTTTAGAACTATATATGACTTTTTTTATTTAATAATGTGGATTTTTATATAATGGAAATTTCCCTTACATGCGATGAATTCAGTATATAATGGAAATTTCCCTTACATGTGATGAACTTTTTTTGATCCTTCTCTGATTATTATGTCTCTTATGTACCTATATCTTTCATATTAAATGTTAAAGAAATTTGTTGAATATAATATACATGCTAACGATATAACAGACTTTATATTGAATAATATTAAAAAAATATGAGAAAGATAAATATTTTGAGCCAAATTATGATGATGTTTACTTAATTGTTTTAACATGTGAGTGTATTAACTTTATTACTGCTGAAACTTTTTATAGTTTTATTCCTACGAGAATATAATTTGATGTGTTGCTTCTCTATAGTTTGACGATTTGTTGCAACAATGTGTTGAATTATTTCTTACAAGAATTTATACAATTTTTTATTAATACGAGTAATTTGTGGCTGATATTGTTCAATATATTTTTCGTAGAAAGAACATTTTTCTTCAGAAAGTATGTTGTCAATCATTTGCATAAAATGAATGTTATACTTAGATAACATGTTATTCGTGAGTTAAATTTACAAAAATCTTTTGCAAAGCATTTAATCTTTTGAGGAAATATTATATTAATACATTTCACACCATATCAATTTTTCATAATTCGCATCAGATCAACTCAATTATATTCCGCCGTGAAACGCGGGTAAAATCCTAGTTTATACTAAAAACTTGGTCTAAGTTTGTGCTTAATGAGTGTGGGAAGTTTTAGAAGGCTTTGTAAAGCCTATCTATTTTATTATACGTCTAGTAAAGAAAATACTTCAAGTCATCATCGAGAGGGCGATGCTGTCGTGGTGTAGACTCATTCCACTAAAACAAAATTGAGCTATAATGACGATTCACTAAATTAGCCATTGTTAAATATATAATGACGATATTATTCGTTGAGAAATGAGTTTTTTACTCATAATTAGCAACGAATATCATATATGTCGTTATATCATTAGCAACGGTCAACATAGTGACACTTATCCGTTGCTATTTTTCAAAATATCAACTAATTGTGACTATTTTTTTAGTTCAAAATTTAGCGACGATTAATTAAAACTTTGAAAAATAGCAACGAATAAGCGTCGCTATGTGGACTGTTGCTAATGATATAACAACAGATATGATTTTCGTTGCTAATTTTCAGTACGAAAACTCATTTCGCAACGAATAATATCATCATTATATATTTAACAACGGTTAATTTAGTGACGGATTTTTTCAAAACCGTCACTATAACTCAATTTTTTTTAGTGTTCGTATCGTCCTTGCACCTAATCTGAGTTGTAGATGATGTTGCTTTACATGCATGCGCACTTTTGAAGAGCTGATTTGAGAGAATGGATCCTCTACGATAACTCAAGTTATTAAACAACTTAAATTCCATTTTAAAAAGACCGAGTTGACTTTGTAGATAAAATAGCAAACGACATTGGATTCGAGCGAAGTTAGGTATACATGTAGAACACTAATCAAAATTGAATCCATGCAATTGGATTTTTGAATCGATTTAGCAAATAAAAACTAGGGTTACAACACCTCTGCTGTTGGGTTATAGCTGAGGATCCATTCCCTTGGTTTGATACAACCTTAATTGTTATCTCAACAAATAAATCGATTATACCCAATTATGTTTATCATCAGATGAAGGTTCCGACACTCTTCACCAATATAATTATATTAAAAAAATAGTTTTACGTTCATTCCGAGTAAGATCAATTTGAATTCACTTAATATTAACGATGTTTATGATTTGTATCTTGGGCTGCTGTTGTAGTTCACTGATAAATATTATCTTAATAGCAAAGTAGAAATCTATAAGTAGTTCTTAAAGGATCGTTAAAATTTGCAAAAAATTTGCAAATGTGATAATATGCCACAGTTATTTTTAGATAATCCAACCTTAAGATTAAAAAGTTGTCTATATTGAAAAATGACTACGACTTAGGCATCGAAGCATTGCAAAATTATTTTGGATATAAGTGCTCAAACATTTTTTTTAAATCGGCTCTATATCATCGTGTATATTTGGTAACGATAAAGATTTAATTTTTGTTTCTAAAAAGATAGGATCAGGAGTTGTTCAAACCGGTGTTATCGAACTGGACTGAATCACCCGGCTCGCCTATTGGATCAGTGAAGCGGGTCTGGATTCGGTTGCTTTAAAAGATATCAGTACCGGGTTAAGTCAAAAGTTTCTCACAGATTTGATTCAATAGAATTTATTTTGGTTAAACCATCGGCTCAATTGATTATTTTTTTACAAATTGATTATTTGAAAGTTTGAAACCCGGTTCAACTAATTTCAACTGACATTGAACCACACTCAAATTCGAATTTATTCAAAAATAACGGTTGGTGGCAATCAAACCCACACCATAAGAATTTATACCTTTCGGGACGACAACTAGCGACGGTTCTAGTAAGACCGTCCCTAATGAAAGTTTTTGGGGACAGTCTATAGACAACCGTCCCCAAAACCCACATACTGGGAGATGGTCTTTGGTTTATCGTCTCCTTTTATAATAACATAATAAGGACGATCATGAATGACCGTCCCCTCCATCATGACCAAGCCACTGGTCCATTTTCACCCGACGGGAGGGTCTTTGGGGACGGTTCTGACCGTCCCCATTACGCTTCTGTTGGCGTCGCCTCTGATCAAGGGACCTAAGTGGTCGACCAGAGGGGACAGTCGTTATTGACCGTCCCCTCTGCCATGACCAAGCCACTGGTCCATTTTCACCCGACGGGAGGGCCTTTGGGGACGGTTCTGACCGTCCCCATTGCGCTTCTGTTGGCATCATCTCTGATCAAGGGACCTAAGTGGTCGACTAGAGGGGACGGTCGTTAGTGATCGTCCCCTCTGCCAGGACCAAGCCATTGGCCCATTTTCACCCGACAGAAGGGCCTTTGAGGACAATTCTGACCGTCCCCATTGCGCTTCTGTTGACGTCGTCTCCGATCCAGGGGCCTAAGTGGTCGACCAGAGGGGACGGTCAATGACCGTCCCCTCTGCTAGGACCAAGCCACTGGTCCATTTTCACCCAATGGGAGGGCCTTTGGGGACAGTTCTGACCGTCCTCATTGCACTTCTCCTGACATCGCCTTCGTCCCAGGGACCTAAGTGGTCGAGCAGAGGGGGCGGTCACCAGTAACCGTCCCCTCTTCCAGGACCAAGCCACTGGTCCATTTTCATCCGACGGGAAGGCCTTTGGGGACGGTTCTAACCATCCCCATTGCGCTTCTGTTGGCGTCACCTCTGGTCTAGGGACACCAAGCTACTGGTCCATTTTCACCCGACGGGAGGACCTTTGGGGATGGTTCTGACCATTCCCATTGCGCTTCTGTTGACGTCGCCTCTGACCCAGGGACCTAAGTGGTCGAGCAGAGGGGACAGTCACTAGTGACCATCCCCTATAACAGCCAAAGGGGACGGTTTTTAGTGAACCGTCGCCGATTCTCACCAAAGGGGACGGTCGTTTGGACCGTCCCCGATGGTCAGATCGAAAAAACCCCTTCGACCTGCGTTCTTTCCCACTTCACCTTCCTCCTCAAGCCCGCCGCCTACTGCCGCCCATCGCCATCTCTGAGCCCCTCAGGCTTGCCGCCTCCTCCATCTTAGTTTCTGGTATTTATCAACACTCCTTTGTGTTTATTGTTCTTCATTTTGCTCGATAAGCTTTGTATGGATGTTTTTCCCCATTTCTATAAGTTAAGATGGAAAACCTGTTGTGTATATGTAGCATTACTTGTGTATGTATGTTTTTCCCTATGATGAACTAGAGTACATATGAAGCATTGCTTGTTGTGTATAACTTATTATGTATATGATGGAAAAACTTGATGTGTATAAGATGGAAAAACTTGTTGTGTATATGAAGCATTGCTCTCGTTCACCCAACGTTTAACTTGTCCCCATATAACTAAAACATAATGGTAAATTTTATTTTGATTATGCAGTTAAATGGATAAAACATGGATGGATAAGAGATACGATGATTTTCATCAATATAAGAGAGGAGTGATCACGTTCTTGGACTCGACATTTCAAATAGCAGAGTTAATAAGAAATTTGGTGGTCTTAAGATTTATTATCCATGCGTGAGACGTAAGAATATTAAATGTAATGTTAAAGAGGAAATCTATAACCATCTTATATTCAATGGATTTTTGTTACATCACTCCATTTGGACTGAAAATGGAGAGGTTATAAATCATTTGCGAATGGATGAGGATATGGGTGTAGATGTAGGAGTCACTACACAATCCTTGAATTATGTTGATCACGAGTTATTTGAATTAATAGACGACTTAAGAAGACCTGAGACACAAGACATTGATTTAGATGATAGGTTTTAGATTAGTTTGTCAGATGCAGAAGATATGTTGGTTCCTGAGGTGGAAATGACGCGTTTACAGTTTTTATTAGAGTTGTTTAAGATTAAAGTAAGGAACGGATCAACCGCTGCAATGATGACAGATGTACTGGCTTTAATCAATAAGTTATTGAATAATTCTCAGAATTATACAAAGGATTGGAAATAGGCGAAGCAACGATTCCGATCGCTAGGTCGGAAATACGAGAAAATCGATGCTCGTATTAATGACTGTGTGCTTTTTCGAGGAGAAAATTCGGATTTACTACTTTATCCATATTGTAAGGCTTCCAGGTATGAAGAAAAAAAATTTAAAGAGGAAAAAGAAGTCGGTGAAAATATTATGATACTTCCCATTAATTCCAAGACTGAAACGTCTCTTCATGTCAGAAAAAACTGCAAAGTGGATGACGTGGCATTCTCGTTCAAATAAACGAGATGCTAATGGAATTATGAGACATCCATTTGATGCAAAAGAATGGATAAAATTTGATCAGAGATATCCTCATTTCTCTAAAGATGAGAGAAATATTCGGTTGGGATTAGCTTCATATGATTTCAATCCGTTTGATAACATGAGTTTGAGTTACATTTGGCCCGTAATTTTGATTGTCTACAATCTACCACCGTGGATGTCAATGAGTTCATCATTTATGATTATGACACTACTGATTCCTGATCCTAAAGATCCTGGTAACACAATTGATGTGTACCTACAATCGTTAATGGATGAACTAAAAGTATTATGGACCACAGGAATACCTAAATATGATGCATGTAGGAAAGAAATATTTACATTGCAAGCTGCACTGTTGTGGACTGTAAATGATTTTCCCGCGTATGCAAATTTGTCTGGTTGGAGTACTAAGGGAAAACTCGCGCGTCATATCTGTCTTGGAAAAACACATTCAACATGACTTTTTGGAAGTATAAGCATTGCTATTTGGGTCATCGTCGAATCCTGCCACCGAAGCATAGATGGCAAAGGGCAGATAGTAATAAGAAATTTGAACCTTATGGGAAACAACTTGGCTTAGCTCGTGTGAATGGCAGCATTATTTGGTAAAAAAATTACTTGTACGAAGCAATTGTTTAGGACAGACATCGAAGAAAAGTGTAGCCGGTGGATGGAAGAAACAAAGTATTTTTTCAGAAAGTTACCATATTGGAAACATTTACAAATTCGTCCTAATTTGGATGTCATGCATATTGAGAAGAATGTTTTGAAAAATATTTTGAAAATGTTAGATCTTTTAGGTCAATGAAAAGATAATTTAAGGACGAGACGAGATTTAGTTGAACTTGGTATACGCGAAGAACTACATCTAATTGAATTAGAAAATTGATGGATTACTATACCTGCAGCAATATATACATTATCCAACGATGAGCGTGATAAAATTTTCAATTTCCTTAAAAATTTGAAGGTATCTGATGGGTTCTCGTTGCAGTTGTCGAGGTGTGTAAATGAAAGAGAACGTAAGATAACCGGATTGAAAAGTCATGACTGTCATGTTTACATGGAAGTGTTACTCCCATTCGCTATTCGCAAGATTGTTGGCGATGTTGTCCTACAATACTTAACAGAATTGAGTGGATTTTTTAGATTATTGTGTTTGAAGGTTTTAAATCCGTTGATCTTAAGAAGACTTGAAGAAGATATTGTTATCACATTATGCAAATTAGAGCAGATATTCCCACCTACTTTTTTTGATGTAATGGTTCATTTAATAGTTCATCTAGCAGGTGAAGAAAGGATCGGTGGGCCGGTTCAATATCGTTGGATGTATCCAATAGAAAGATACATTCGAAAATTAAAAAAATATGGTCTTTAATAAGGCACAACCCGAAGGAAGCATTGCTGAAGGTTATCTTTATGAAGAGTGTATTAATTTCTGTGAAATGTATACGAAAGATGAAAGTGTGTGTTTCAACCGTTATGAACGAAATGATGAAGGCGAGGCCGTGGTGGAAGAGGACAAATCAAAATGATGATGTGTTCATAAATATAAACGACGCATATCAAGCCGAGATACAAGAACATCCATCTGATATTGTAGATGCGGATGTTTAAAGTTTAAGTTCACCATTAAATTTTTCCAATTGTTTGATCTAATATGTGAAATATACAATTTTTGCTATCTCATTTAATGTTTCATAATATGCAGATATGCCTCCACGTCCTACACGCATTTGGGATGCACCGCCTACACCACATCGAGGGAGTGAGACCTCCGATCCTAACGGATCGAGTGGCTCAGGTAGACGTAGAGGCCCATCACAGTGCTGAGTGTTGGACCGACTGCGTCCTGGTGAGACACTCAGGGTGCGGACAGTTGGAGGCAATGCAGTGGGGGAGAACTCAGCTGTTTTTCAGAGTTACTTGGGGCAGATGTGCAGAGTCAGTGTTCCTCTCCACATTACAGACTGGCGTTTAGTGGAGCAGTCAATAAAAGATGCCATTCTTCATGATTTGGAGGTATTTAAAATAATAACAAAGCAAATTTTTTATTCAGTGTATAAACTTAATTTTGTTTGGTTCTTCTTCTTTGCAGTTTAGTTTTCATGGGATCGTGACCTAGCCACTGATGCTCTGATTTTAGGACATGGAGCGGAGTTGTTGTGTAAATATCGAAGTCGTCTGAAGGCCCGAGTGAGTACAATAACTTGGTTTTTCATCATTTAAGTATGCAAGTAATTTTCTTTAAATTTTTTAAGTACTTCACCCCGAAGCTTCCATTGGAGACTCTTTTGGCAAATTGTTCTCCAAATGTACCCGCTGAACAATGGAGGGCGTTGGTTTATATCTGGATGGGAGAAGAACATGCGGTATGTGATATATATGTGCGTGTTATACATATATTATTTGGGATTCTATTATTAAATTATTATCTTTGTATAGGGCATCTCAAGGAGAAATGCTGAAAAATCGGAGGAAAGGTTTCAAGTCTACCCATAGAATGGGGAAAAGAAACACAAATCAACTGAAGGATGACTTTTAAGTAATCTACTTTATGAATTATGTTTAAATTCTAACCATTATATATTAAAATGGTATCGTAAGTTTTAGTGATCTTTTCACATTAGGTAATGGAGAACAATCGTGTGCCCAACCGAATGTAAGTCTTTGAGAGGTCTAAGAGCTGCGATGTGGGTAGGGAAGTTCATTGGGTAGATCCTGTCTATAGTCCAATTCATGTAAGCTATTCATAATATTTTTGATTCTTTTTTACTATTTAAATGAATTTTGAACTTACTTAAATAAATTTTTGAGAGGAGATGGTCAGACTCAGTACCACTGGCTCTTTAGACAACACTGGAATGAGTTAACCGCCTCTTACTCCTGATGCGGCCTTCCTCCAGACGACCGTTCCGGAGCATTAGGGACGCGTCCGTTGTGGTGATCGTGGTGCCACCATACGGAATTGGTATGGAGTAGGGAGCGGCTCGTCATCTTCCTCTCAGAAGACACAAATGGAGAGGGAATTAGAGAGTCAAGTGTCTAGCATGAATATCGAGATTCGGAATTTACGACAGTAAATGGCAATTTTTAATGCATTCATGTAGGTACATCAAGGTGCAACGTTGACTAGCCACCCAACAGAAGTTGATAACACCGTTGCGAGGCTAGGTGACGATGATGACGGAGAAAAAGAAGATGATGATGACGACGACGACGACGACGATGAGGACGACGATTAGGATGACATATATATAGATAGTTTGGTTACTTGGTAGCATATAGTGTAGTATATTGTATAATTATTTTGGACAATTACTTTGCAAAGTAGGTTACTTTGTTTGAATACTTTATATTTGAGTACTTTTATTTGAATCTTGTAGCGTATTCGTCATTTCTAACACTTCGTCTGGTTATGAATGTGGAATGAATGTTATTTTCTGTGTTGATCATAATATTTATTATGAAGAAATAATTATTGTAACAGGTATTAAATTATAGTGACATACTTTGCAGGGTAAAATGAAGAACAAATCGGGGGTAATGAAATTTTTTTGTTGGCAGATGAACAGAGGGGACGGTCATCGTGACCATCCCTTTCGTTGTTGTAAGAGACGGTCATGACCGTCTCCACTACTTAACCTTTTGGAACGGTCCTGACTGTCCCCCCTGAATGACTTTAAGGGACGGTCATGAGCGTCCCTGATAATTGCCTTTAAGGGACAGTCATAACCGTCCCCTCTACTAGACTTTAAGAGTCGGTCACGACCGTCCCCTATGCATGACTATAGGGGACGGTGTCAACTACCGTCGCTTATGCCAAATGGGACGCAGGCTATGGAGATGGTTTCATGACCGTCCCCTCTGATCAGAGGGGACGATCAATCTCTCGTTGACGACGGATAATGACCGTCGCATATTCTACACTTTCTTGTAGTGCCATGACCCTTGTTAGCCTTGCATAAGCAAAAATACTTTATACATACCACGAGATGTAGACATTGTGTATACACTTTATATATCTATTTCGATACAGTTTAATAAGTTCTTTGCATATTTTCAGAAGCAATCCAGTTTTGTCAGTTGATTCGATCAGTCACTAGTTCAATACAATCCAATTTAAAAGAATAAATGACATCAATATCCTATCTAACCAATTCGGTAAAGTTTTATTTTTCGGTTTAATATTCGATTTGATTTTATAAACATGGGTTCCGTATTGTCACAAAAAATAACATAATATTCACCCAAATTGAAAGAGCAACGAAAATAGCAAACCAATTAAAGGAAAAGAAGGCCCCACATGTCCTTGTCCACAACCTTCTCTTCCCATGTTATTCAAACCAAACAGGAGAATGGACCAACAATCGAATGGGCCCGAGGGAGTCCACAGGCCGATTATGGGTCTTTAGCCAATCTAGAAACGGAGGCTCTCATGTGTCATGACACGCCTAAACCCAGACGCCGTTTCCATGTCCATGTTTCCGTCTTGGTAAAAACCTCTTCGATCACGTCCGGCACGGGTTTTTCTCCTCCGTTATTTAGAGTACATTCATCGCTGCGGCTATAGCACAGTAAGGCACCAGCTATTATTACCAGTACCGCAGAGACAACTATTACAGTTTCAAGTGCCTTCGTGAGAGGTTTCCTGTGGAGAACCATACTCGAGTTAGAAGCCTGCACTGATATAGATCCTACGTTTAAATGTCAGATTATAGAAAAAATATGCATGCCTTGGAGTATGCTTCGGCGCCGGTGGAGGACACGGTCCTGTAACCAACCTCATCATTATCCGAGACCTATCTTTAAGTGCTTTTGGAATAGTGCTTTCATTAAGATCGTTGCATGTTAAATTCCTACGCAGGGAATCACAACTCAGTTTCGTTCGCAAACTTTGATGATGATACTAAAACTGAAAAAATCTGTATGTAAGACTTACAAGAATGTAAGCTTTGGCATTTCTGCTAAGAATTCTGGAATGGGGCCTGTCAAGTTATTTGTAGATAAATCCCTGAAATTAGATTGAGTCAATAATTGAAGATACGGACCGGATTCTTTTTTTTTTGGAAAAAGAATGAATAGTTTTACCATGATTGCTTTTATTTTCTCAAAACCAATAGAAATTGTCTAGTAGTACGATACAGACGCCTGGTTCTTGCGGACATCGATGCCCAACAATACCACATTCTTCCCGCTAAACTATCGCCCGTCACCACCAAAATAGCCAGCCAAATCTTTTTCCCATCCGATAAACAATGATGCAAAATGTATACCGTTAGGATTCATTGAGGGATGCGGGGACCCTCAATTCTCTTCGGTAGGAGAGATGATTTAGAGGGAGAAGGATGTTGGGAACAAGCAATCCCACGGATATTGTGAAAGTATATATCGAACTACTTGATGGATTAGCAAACAAACCAATGACACAAGAACCACGAGCAATCCAAATAACAAACAAATAATGGCAACCACAAGCGCAAAATCAGCTACAAGTGTACGGGGATTTTAACGTGGAAACTCCTAAAATGAGAGGGGAGGAGGGGGGGGGAGGGGGGGGGGGTCTTGGTGCCCACTTATTGGATACATGAGCCTACAACGAGCCATTATGCAATATAAGTTATTCTTGATTATTATGTTATTTAATATGAAACAAAGAATAACACATTTGCATAATAGATTCTTTAGTACAATTTGGATTTTGTACCATGGTCATCTTGATACATACAATTGTTGATCCAAAAGGTTTGATCATAGAGGTCGATGCATTGATGGATATCTAAAGAGTTAGATTGAGGACTCAGCTATGCGATCAGGTGATCATCAAGAAGGAATTTCCATCCTGAGAAAGAAATGACAATCCAAACTTCAAGTGTTGACATTTGATCAACCTCTGGATGCATGTTCTTTGCATAAGAAGAGAGATTCAGAGGTATTGGATGCGCTAAGTTAAAGAGTTGACTTTGTGAGATTGAGATAATTAAGACCTATGTCGTATGTTTTCATGTATAAGCATGCGTCCTCTGACTGGAGACAAATGTATTACCATATGTCCGAGTATGTACATTAGACAAACATTAGGTTGATGACCTAACCAAGGTCTATACACCAGTGAGCTGGTTGTTGGATGGATTCCCCTCCTTATGGGAACCTATTCCGTATTTATAGGACATTGGTAGTCCTATTTGGAAAAGGAAAATCAATTATTGATTGGAGAAGGAGATCAATTACCTTTTAGGATTAGGAGTTACCTTTCCTAATCCTATTGGAAGTAGAAGTCCAGGTTTCCTTATTTGCTTATCTTCATGGAGTATAAATAGGGGGTATGGGATGCATACCAGGATCATCCCACACAAGCTCTTCTAGCACAAGAAATAAATAAGAGAGAAAGGAAGAAGAAAGAGAGTCCGTGGTTGCCACGGAATTTGGAAGGAGTAACCTTTGGAGCAGTTCTTCTCAAACATTCTTCCCTACAGTTTGGCGACGGATTCACCATTAGGTGATATTTCTCCCCTCTATTATTCTCCGTTATTTGGTGATTTCTACCACCATATTGAGGGTCGGCCTTTTGTAAGCCCCTCATAGGAGATTACTTCGATTATAGTGCTTGGTTTTGGGTGACATCAACCCCGTGGTTTTTCCCTTACATTGAGGGTTTTCCACGTTAAAAATTTTCCGTGCATCTGTGGTTGATTTTATTTGTGGTTGAGATACTTTCTCGTAGTTGATATATCGTGCAAGATCCGCCTATCATCTTTGGTTATTTTTCCGCAATTCAATTTATATGGGGAAACTGTTCCCAACAAGTGATATCAGAGTAAGGTTCATTGGTGGACTACAAGATGGAGTTTGGTTCGAGCAGGATGATTAGTCTTAATGTGACTAATTATAATTTGTGGAAGACCAAGATGAAGGATCTTTTATATGTGAAGGCTATGCACCTTCCGATGTTCTCCACGCAGAAGCCCGAAGTCAAAACAGATGAGGAATGGAAGTTTGAACATGAGCAGGTTTGTGGCTTCATAAGACAGTTTGTTAATGAAAATGTCTACAACCATATCCAAGATGAAAGTCACGCTAGAAGCTTGTGGTTGAAGTTGGAAAATCTTTACGTCTCCAAGACGAAAGTAATAAATTGTTTCTTTTCAAGAGACTGGTGAACTTGGAGGTTCAAGGAAGGCAGCTCTGTACTAGATTTTTTGAATAAGTTCCAAAGAACTACTAACCAATTGATGACATGGGGATAAAATTTGAAGATGAGATGTTGAGACTACTATTGCTTGCTACTCTACCAGATTCATGGGAGACTTTTCGAGTTTCACTTATGAATTCTACAGTCAATGGGGTCGTTTCTTTGGAGACAATCAAGCTTGACATTCTCAATGAGGAAATGCGAAGAAAAACTCAAGGAAACTCTTCACTTTAGAGGTTCTTGTCACAGAGAATAGGGGAGGAGCCAGACCAAGACTGATAAAAGGTAGATATAATGCCAGAAGCAAGTCCAGATCCAGATATCAGAATATGAAGTGCCACTATTGCAAGAAGAAAGGGCACATCAAGAAGTATTGATTCCAGTTCAAGAGAGATAACAAGAATGGTGACGACAAGCAAGAGAAAAATAATGAACAAGTTGTTGCAACTGCACAACATGAGCTTCTCATTGTCTGTGATGAGAAGATGGTAAATGTCGCACATGATGATACTTCTGACTTGTTCATAGCGGATCTGCTCTACATATTACATCTCAGAGAGAGTTTTTCTCTTCATATACAACTGATGATTTTGGTACATTGAAGATGGGAAATTTTTCTTTGTTCCATGTTGTTGGCATTGACAATATTGCATTGAAGAATGTCAATGGAATTGTGTTGACGCTCAAAGATGTGAGGCATGCACCAGATATGCACTTAATCTCATCTCTGCAGGCAAACTTGATGATGAAGGATACCCTTAACACTTTTGGTAGCGGTCAATGGAAGCTTACCCGACGATCCTTGATTGTTGCTCGTGGCAAGAAGTATAGAAATAATCTTTACATCATGAATGCATCCATCTCCCATGATGTTGCACATGTGATTGGAGATGAAAAATCCATTGAGTTGTGGCATCGACGATTGTGGCACATGAGCGAGAAAGGGCTACAGTGTTTGGTGAGGAAGATTATGCTGACGGATGTCAAGAAAGAGAAGCTGGAGAGATGCGCACACTATTTGGCTGGGAAACAGACAAGAGTCTCCTTCAAGAGCCATCCACCTTCTAGGAAAATGCAACCATTAGAGCTTGTTCATACAGATATTTGTGGTCCGTTAAAAGTAAGTTTTTTGGTGGTGCACTTTATTTTATTACATTCATCGATGATTTCTCTAAGAAAGTTTGGTTCTATGCTTTAAAGAGGAATGACCAATCCTTGGTGTTTTCAAAGACTTCTATGCATTAGTGGAGCAACAATATGGAAAGAAGCTGAAGTGCATCCGCAATGATGATGGTGGTGAGTATATTGGGCCTTTTGATGAGTATTGCAGGTCTCATGGTATCAGGCATCAGAAGACTCCACCCAAGACGGTGCAGTTCAATGGTATTGCAGAGAGAATGAACATGACCCTGATGGAGAGAGTCAGACGTCTCCTTTCTGAATCTAAGTTGCCTAACTCTTTTTGATGTGAAGCACTTTATGCTGCTGTTTATGTTATTAATCTATCTCCATATGTACCCTTGGATGGTGATGTTCCTGACAGGGTTTGGCATGGAAAGAATGTCCGATACAATCATTTGCGGGTCTTCGGATGCCACGTATTTGTGCATTTCCCAAGGATGAAAGTTACAAGTAGAACGCAAAGACAAAGTAGTACATCTTCTTGAGATATGGACAAGATGAGCTTGACTACAGGTTGTATGATCTAGTTGATAAGAAGCTGCTGAGGAGTAGGGATGTGATCTTCTCTGAAGATCAAACCATTGAAGACATCAAGAAGGCTGCTAAGGACCCTCCTTCGAACATCTATCAACCAAATCATATGGAGCCAATCCCTTTGCAGAGGGCTCCATATGTGGTGCCAGATTATGCATATGAGCATGTACCGAATGCAGGACATGAGGAGGATGTACCACATGTTACCACTCATGATGATGATGATGATGATGCCGATGACAGTAGTGATCACGGTGGACAGGATGATGACAGCTCTTCTTCTTCTGAGGCTCTCCCACCACAAAGACCCGTGAGGGAGAGGCGACCCTCCCCCGGGTATTCTACACATGAGTACATTTTGTTGGCAGACAACAGCGAGCTTGAACATTATGAAGAAGCCTTGCAAGATGCAAATAAGGAGAAATGGGTAGAATCTATGAAAGAGGAAATGGAGCCCCTTCATGACAATCGTACCTTTGAGCTTATCAAGTTTCTCAAAGGCAAGCGGGCATTGAGAAACAAGTGGGTTTTGAAGGATATGGAGAAATCCTCAAGCGCATCACGGAAGCGTGATCGTCATATCGGATACGACGAAGAACGACTAGTCGCACTAGTTGTTCTGTGCAGCGGAATTTAAAAAATTTTATTCGATGAAACCACGTGATCCGAGAACCATTCTCAAATTAGTTCATCTATAACCACAGCAAGTATAATGCAATACCTCTTGAAGCGTGGTTGATCAAGTCTCTACGAAAAGAGACCTCCCGTCTCAAGTCCGATCGTCGAAGTAACGGCTAGCGAGCGCGGAGATGAGTCGCGGTGTCCTCGCAATCCAAGATGATCCAAGCGCGGTTGCTCCTGATCTCGTCGCACGAGATCAAGCGTCTCCTTCGTGAGTGAGGCACTTCAAGTAGACGAAGAACCGCAGAGTGTCAAAGCGGCAACACGATGGCGCGATCGTCGACGATTCTCTCCACCAAGGTGGACGGCCACCAAGAAGAGAGGGAGAGAGAGGGCTGTCGTGTATGAGAAAGAGAGAGAGAGAGAGAGAATTGTGTGCTACAATAGCATGTAAAGAGAGAGCATGGTATGCCTCTCTATTTATAGGGTTTTGGGATCCATGGATCTCAATCCATGGGACATATAAAATCAATGGATGAGATTGATTTATGTCAATCCAATGGTCAAGATTGTTGTTGGTAAAACCAACAACTTGTGATTTAATTTTGATTAAATATATTTGATAAATCAAATAAATATCCATACCAAATTTAAATCAATCAAATAAGGAGAGAGAAGGCAAAGGAGATATTTCTCCCACATGGAAGAGGGGACGGCCACCAATTTCCCAAGGGAATTGGGTGCCGCCCCTTCTATTCCTAATGGGGAGTGCAATCTCATGATTCCCATGAGATTGCATATCTCCTTAATTTTCTCTCTACTTATTTTCCAACAATAATTTGTTGGTATTTTAATTCACCAAAATAATTCTCAATTAATTTTGGGAATATTGCAATCTTGACATTGGAATATTGTGAATCATATTCACAACCCAAAACTAAATGTAATTTACATTTTCAATTAATTAGACAATGTATATCCAATACACATTAATAATTAATCTACTAATATAAATTATATTTAACTCTCTCTAATATATTATAAATCACATTTATAACATATTATGAATAATTGGATATTACTATCCACATTATTCTTATCCATAATAATCAAATCACATTTAATCATATTGGATAATTTCTCATACATCATGATAATTAATTCACATTTAATTATCAACTTCTCTTTGCTTAGATCTTATGGAATTGTTCTTAAACCATTCAAGAACAATGTTATTACTCCTCAGATACTTGGAGATAAGGACAGGGCGATTGTATTGTTCCACGTATAGTGACTTGGATATTGAGATCACATCTCAAATCTAGATCCCATGGACCTCTCATAGATGCTTGATTAAATCAAGACTGTAAACCTAATCTTCTCATTGCATCTGAATCTCATTCAGATCAATGTCCAGTATATGGACTAAGATTAGGTCACTTCTCTAATGAGAGGAGTCACTAAAATCCAGACCTGTTTCATCACTCCCTCGGAATGGAAGCGTCATGGTTATACAATCGTTTTATGATCAAATCACCCTTCAGGTATTCCTAATACCTGCACATCCTGCATACTGGAAGACTTATGATCATTATGAAGATATAGACCATTTTTACACTGTCATCTTCATAGTCTGATCATCAAGTTTCTCAATCTTGGTCCTTGGGATATGGTATAGATCATGTGCTTTCACAAAGCTTATATCCTTACCTTCAAATTCATATCATGCTTCTAAAGCATGATAACCATGCATGGAATTTGGTCAATCCCAATACCTCATGAGTGAGCTCATGTCTCCCGGTTCACAAGTGAACCTGTATGATCCCTTTGAGAGATCATATTACTCATATGCCCTTACATGCACACCAGCTCACCGGTATATAGACCTTGGTTAGGTCATCAACCTATTGGTCTGCCAAATGTACATACTCAGACATATAGCAATACATCTGTCTCTGGTCAGAGGATGCTTGCCTGTGATGTGACAGTATTCATCATAGGTCTTTGGTTATCTCGATCTTGTTAAGTCAACTCA
The DNA here is from genome assembly GCA_037367405.1 of Ottelia alismoides. NCBI lineage: Eukaryota > Viridiplantae > Streptophyta > Magnoliopsida > Alismatales > Hydrocharitaceae > Ottelia > Ottelia alismoides. The sequence continues at coordinate 175,395 of JAZKJV010010094.1, forward strand.
TTGACTCAACTAATCTGATATCTCCGAATCAATATTCCCTTGCAGAGGACCTGCATCAAGAGGTCGATCAGATATCAGTCTATTGAGATAGGATTGCCATCTCCTACTCAGACTGTAGATCACTACTTGTCAATCATTGATGATGCTTGATGAGTCCTCTATCTAACTCCTTAGATATTCATCCAAGCATCAACCTCCATGATTCAGTCAATGAATCAACAGCTGTATGATTATCAAGTTGGCCATGGTACATAACCCTAATTGTACAGAGGGACCTTATAGTGCATTCATTCATTCAATATCAGAAAGGGAGTGAAACATAATTAATAACTTTTATTGATAAATCATTAATTACAATAACATTTATTGTAGAAATGGTTCGCCTCGGGCTCACATTGCTAACAATCTCCCACTAGCCCTCAGAACCATTCAGGAACAATCCTTAAACCCATACTCATTACATGCTGGTCGAAAACCTTTTGTGTCAAAGGTTTGGTAAGAGGATCAGCAACATTGTCGGCAGAGGCCACCTTAGTGATGATGATGTCACCACGCTTTTGTATCTCCCGAATGATGTGGTATTTCCTTTCTACGTGCTTGCTCTACTGATGCCATCTAGGTTCCTTCGCCTGGGCAATGGCTCCCGTGTTATCATAGAGTAGCGGGATGGGAGTATCAGAGGAAACTACGCCAAGCTCCTGGACGAACTTGCGCAACCACACCGCCTCCTTTGCAGCATCCGATGCGGCAATGTATTCGGCTTCTATTGTTGAATCTGCTGTAGTGTCCTGCTTCTTGCTTCTCCAGCTCACATCACCACCATTCAACAGGAACACAAACCCTGATGTCGACTTTCGATCATCAATATCTGATTGGAAGTCAAAATCTGTATATCCCAAGACTTGGAGATCACCATCTTCGTAGACCAAGATGTAATCTTGCGTCCGTCTTAGATATTTGAATATGTTCTTTACTGCATTCCAGTGTTGTTCTCCATAGCAGGATTGGTAACGACTTACCACTCTCACTGCATGGCAGATATCTGGCCTAGTGCACATCATAGCATACATTAAGCTTCCTACAGCTGATGCATAAGGGCATCCAGCCATGGCTTTCTTTTCCTCAACAGTTTGAGGAGCCATTCCTTTAGACAGGTGGATACCATGTCTTAAGGGTAGGAATCCTTTCTTAGAACTATCCATACGGAATCGTTCCAGAATCTTCTTAATGTATCCATGTTGTGACAATCCCAAAATCCTCTTTTCTCGGTTTCTGAACAACTTCAGGCCTAAGATGTAAGAGGCTTCTCCAAGATCTTTCATCTCAAAGGTATGTGACATCCAAATCTTCATACTGGTCATCATCCCTGTATCATTTCCAATGATAAGGATGTCATCTAGATAAAGCACGATGAACACAATGGCGCTCCCACTAAGCTTCTTGTATACACAAGGTTCATCAGGATTCTGCACAAAATCATAACTCTTTATGCTTTCGTCAAATCTGATGTTCCAACTACGAGAAGCTTGCTTGAGCCCATAGATGGATTTCTTCAGCTTGCATACTTTACCATCCTCAGTCATGAAGCCCTGGGGGTGCTCCATGTAGATATCCTCCTCGAGGTATCAATTGAGGAAAGCCGTCTTGACGTCCATCTGCCAGATGTCGTAGTCAAGATATGCAGCTATAGCCAGCAATGCCCTGATGGATTTAAGCATAGCCGCAGGAGAGAATGTCTCATCGTAGTCGATGCCTTCTCTCTGTGTGTAGCCCTTAGCTACGAGCCGTGCTTTGAAAGTCTCTACTTTCCCATCAGGTCCCCTCTTTCTCTTGAAGATCCATTTACACCCAATGGGTTTTACCCCTTTAGATGGATCCTCTAGGGTCCATACACCATTCTTATGCATGGAGTCAATTTCTGACTTCATTGCTAGCATCCATCTATCCATGTCTTGATCCGCGAGTGCTTCATCAAATGAAGTAGGATCAATGTCAGTTTCACTTGACACATGGAATCCATACCTTTCAGGTGGTGCAACCACCCTCGAACTCCTTCGAAGAGGTATGGGTGTTTCATCTTTATTTACTTCTTCAGTTTCTGGTCTAGGAAGCTCAGAATCCTCAGGGGATTCAATGAGTTCCTCTACTTCATTTTTATCTTGACCTTTAAGGAAATCATCCTCCAAAAATTTCACATCTCTGGAGACAAAAACCTTTTGGGTCTCAGGGTCATAGAGCTCGTATCCAATACCATCTCTAACATACTGATGAATACCCATTCATCACTCTTTATTCTTATATTTTAGCTACAAAAACCTATGCAAATGCATGTGAATATGTGTAAATAGGGAAAGTTAGCAAAAGCATGCATGTTTGTAAATATAAATAATTAGCATGTTTTTGTGCAAAAATAAAAGAATAAAGAAGAAAAAAAGAAAAAGAGGGAAATATTTAGCATAAATATTGAGCAACCTAACCCAAGGGAGGGCTCAGCATGAGCCTGACCGCATAAAAGCCACAAGTAGAGGGAGATAAGGGGCTCATGTGTAAATATTTATGTAAATAAATAATATTTTCCTCATCCAAAAATACACTTGTATATATTTTGTATATATCTAGAAACTATTAAAAACAAAATAAAAAGTTTAAAAATCAAAAACCCAAAAAGAACCTTTCACCTTGTACATAGACCACCTCCCTTACCTTATTTCACCTTGTAAATCAATTTATTTATTTATTTTCAAAACCTTTTGTAAATATTCTATGCTATATATTGTAAATAAATAAAATAAAAAGAATCAAAACAAAAATCAAATAAAAATTACAAAATTAAAAATACAAAGATATCTTGTATATATACAATGTATATAATTATGCATAAATAATTATTTCCCCTATGTATATAAACAATAAAAGTAAAATAAAAATAGCCTTTTATTCCTCATTTTATCTTATAAATAAATAAAATATAAAATGGGAATAAAAATGTATAAAAATAACTAATTAAAAATCAAAAATCAAAAATCAATATAGTGTATATATACCTATGTATAGCTACTATGTATATACCTTATTTTTAATTTCCAAAAATTAATTAAAAATCACAAAAAAATAGAAAAAATTAAAACAAACATTTTTTATGTTTTAAGTTTTTGGAAATTCGGCCATTTAACAGCCCAAAAAAAATAAAATAAAAATACAAAAATTGGTGGCCCCTGATTGGTCCACGGGGGTTTGTTGACCCCGGTCAACTCCCCCCGCGGACCTTCCTCTCTCGCGGATCGAGCAACCGACCCGATTTCTCGATATTACTCACGCTCGATCCGACCACCATAACCCCTAACCCCGGGCCCCGATTGATACCCGATCATCCAGGACCCTCGCCCGGGGTGGGTTTGCTAGATCCGAAGCCCGAGTACCTCGCCCGATCATCATCTTCCCGGATCCTCCACACTATTTAGTGTCGTCTCCGGCGACCTAATCACGCCATCTCTGATCTTCCCCTCAGCGCCTGTGAGCTCCTCCTTCATCCCTGAGTGACAGCCGTGGACGGTGGAGTGGAAGCGAGGCCTGGGCAGCCGGAAATCATTGATCCGGTGGTATCCTCCGCCGTGCGCCGCCGCGAGCGCGCCTGAGCCTCGGGGAGCTCGACGACCCCTTGAGGCAACGACCGGGAGCCTCCTTGGCTCCAGCCCAGTCGAATGCGCCCATCAGGTACCTTCCTTAGCCATTAGAGTAGCGTAGCTTTAAGTTTTTAGATTTTCGGTAGATTAGCTCCGCCGCCTCCGCCAGCCGTCTCCGACCACCCATCTGATCATCCGACTACGCCATCACCTCCGCCACTCTTCTCTCCACCTGCTCCGCCCCTCCATTCCCCCTGGCTCGCCCCGGAGCAGGGTCTTGGCTCTCCTCCCTCCGCCGCTCGCCGGAGAGCTTCCATATCACCGCACCTTCCACCTTTCGCACGCTCTGACGGGTCGAGGCACTTTGCCCTCGACCCAGCTTTCTGTCTGTGCAGGTCTACAGGTCTATCGACCTCATCTGGAGGTCGAAGCTTCAGAGCACAACTGCTCCAGTTCATCGACGTCGCCGGAGCTCTCCTGAGCTCCTCCCTTCCATCGGAGCATTGCATTGGGTGCGGAGCTTCACGAGGAAGCTTTACCGCACCTCCGGAGTGGTCGACGAGGACTACAGCACACGCAGGAGGTCGGCGAAGCTCGCCGGCCGCCAGTTCTTCCACCATCCTCTCCTACCGTCAGATCAGCCGCGGCGCTCCAGATCAGATCTCGACCGTTCGTTCGGGGAGCTGCATAGAGCGTCAGATCAGCCGCAGCGTGATCTCAGCCGTTGATTCACCGAGGGTTCGGCCACCACGCACGAGGACCGTCCGATCTCCACGTGGAGGACCCGCCATCGTTCGATCAGGCGCAACTTCTTAAGGTCAAAGGCGCCGCTCATCTCCACCGCCCGATCTTCCACGTGGCGCCTATCCAACCGTCGCCAAATAAAGGGGTAATTTGCTTAGGACCCCCTCTTAGTTTGTCGTTTTATTTCTAGTCCTGTAAATATTTTTGGAACTTTATTTACGTAGGGTTATTTGCACTGTGGACCTTGTGCTTAGTTTTAATTGCATGTATGCCCCTGTGTGTATGTGACCACGTGCTTCGCCACGTGCTTTGTTGGGCTTTTTACATCTTTTGTCCTGTAGAACTGGGTTGTTATGAAATGAATGAATATTTTTGAGTAATTGCAGTTATGCCCCTGTGAGTGTTTTTATTACGCATGTGCGAATTTTATTGGGCTTTTTGCAACCGAGTCCCTGGGCTTTTGATACGAGTTATCAAAAGGTCCTAAGACTTGGTTTTTATTACCATTTGGTCCCTGTGTGCCCCAGCCACGCGCCACGCGCGTGACTTACTGGGTATTTTGCACCAGAGCCCCCAGATTCTCGGGTATTTGCACATTCGTCCCTGTGTACAGTGCCCCCTTTGCATTTTTGAATAAAATATCAAACCACCTCCGAATCCAATGAGATTTTGACACATGGCTCCTGCCATGGTGTAGGAATTTCAGTGATTTTTGAGGACATTTTTACTTTCATTTACTATTTTAAAAAAATTCAAAAACCTTGCTTTTAGCTACTGTCTAGATATAAAAATACCAAAAAATTATAAAATCACCCCCAAAAATTCTAAAAAAATTAGCCACTGTTTCTTGCTTGTTGTTTGATTTTCTAGCCAATTTTGGCTATTTTTCATTGCTTAAAAACCCTAAAAATCTAAAAACCCCTAAAAACTCATAAAAATTATAATAAATGACATAAAAATCCAAAAACAATAATTTAGGTGCCCAAATTTTCCTTATTCTTCCTAGATTACAGGAAAATTACCTCCAGGGCTTTTTAAGATCCTTAAGTATTTTATTTTTGGGTCTTAAGCCTTGCTGGACAGTACCTTTTATTTTTAGCATTGTTTGATTTTTAGAAAATAATCTACCCATTAGAAAAATATCAAAAATTCACCAAAAACACTTAAAAACCCAAAAAGCATAAAAACAATTTTTCTGGAATTTTTGCTTGATTTTTGGTGTGTTAAATAAATTGCTTAAGTGTGCTTGTTTATACTTTCTTTTATTTCCTTCACATATTAGAAATCCAAAAAAATTTTAAAAAACAATTAAAAACCACTAAAAAATTGTCTTCCCTTTTTCTCTGATTGCTTGACTACTTCGTAGGCTTTCTAGCCAAACCGTGCTCCTTGTGTTCGACCCTGGGAGCTATACCAGGTTAATCACAAAGCTAGACCGCTCGTATTTGTTTTGATTGATTTGATCTCTTTGAGTGGTTGATTTTTCTTGATATTCTCCGTCCGATTAATTGAGGTCACAACGACCATTCCTTTGCCTTTGCCTTAGTCTCTCGGAATTTTGGGTTATCAGAATGGCGCCGTTGCCGGGGAGCACGACTTAGTAGTCTTTTAGATTTTTCCGCGGCTTTTTGATTCGCGGCTTTTTTTTTGTATAAATTTTTGTATATATATATTCTTCTGATATTTTTGAATAACTTTTGGACTGACCACTTGTCTTTCTTTTTCTTGCGAGGGCCCGAGGAGCGAGGGCGGCATTCCTAGGAGCGCCGGTGCACCCGAGCGAGGCGGAGGCGGCTTCCTTCTTCACGAAGCCGCAGGAGAGAGCGAGGGAGAGAGAGTTGAGTATGTGAGGATAGCTTAGGTTTATTCATTTATTATTGTAATCATACAGGTACACTCAGACTTTTGGACTTGAACACTCTCGGGTCTGTTTCGCCGAGCACCGGTGTGCTCGGGGGACCCTTTAGAACTTAGCGGTTTTTCGCGGTTTTTCGCGGCTTTCATTTTCTACTTTTTACTGCCTTTCCGGTGTTTACGCGGCTTTTTGATCGAGCCCCTAGCCGTAGGATTTTCTGGTGACTGTGCCGTAATAGTAGGATCCCCACACCTAATTGCTGATCTGTTCCTATAGATCGTTAATTGGACCTACTAAAAATAATTAATAAAAATAACCGACTCATTTGCCTTCGCAGCCTACGTGCCGCGAGCCTGCCCCACAAGCGCTACTCCTGAACTCGACCTGTCTAGAAGAGGAGGGGTAAGCCAAGACCGGACTCTTTGGCTTGGAGGTCGGTGATCGGTTAGACGATTCTACGCTAGCACTGCTGTTTAGGGCCTCGGTTTTTCCCGCTTGCATCATTTAGGTAGTTTATTTCCTGTCTTTACATTTATGCGCGGATCATATCGCATGTAGAGTGCTGGAGTCTGGTACGCCTTCCTTACTTTGCATGCATCATTGATTTCATCGCGCATCGGCTTTTTCGTCTTCTCCCCCTGTTTTCGGACTTAATAATCAGGAGAACCGAAAAATTCGTTAGGCGTTTGTTTTTTATTTGAAAAATATCTAAAAACAAAAACAATAAAATCGGGACTGCTAATCATACTTGACCTAAAAGACACTCCACGAAAAATCTGTCTTGGGGAGAGTAACCCCCTCCTTGTCTGGTTTGGATGAGCGAGAGAGTGATCCGCACATTAGGATAGAGCCTCCGATCCTTTCTTGACTGATTACCGGCTTTCAGTACGGGACAGTCGGTTGAGAAAGATTTGGATACCTATTTACTTCACCTAAAATAAAATTGACAAGATAATTGACCGATCCCTTCGGTCTTCAGCTCTGTGTGCGTAGGTGAATTGGGGGTTTGCTTGTTCATCTTGTTTGATTGCCAGATCCCTTCGATCTTGTTCCCCTCCCTCACCTCCCTTCATTTCTCTTCTCCTTAACCCCTGGATGATGGATCCCCCTCACTTTGAGCCGACTTTTACGGCTTCTTCTCCGTCTTCTGACCATCACTCCAGTCCACCTTCTAGGGAGGATGGATCTCCGACCAACCTCCCGCTCCCTCCCTCCCTTTCATCTCATCACTCTGGGCATGCTGTGCTAGACGTCCGAGGATACCAGCTAGAGCAGATACGAGACCCGGACGATGCTTTTGCTGAGTTGAGAGCGCACTCCGTTGGTGACCCGAGAGAGCAGTGGAGATCAACAGATAGATCCCATTCCAGAGGGATGGAGGAGCAGATAGCACATGGAGCTCAGTCAGCTTCTACATTAGGCCCATTCGTCTTGGATTAAGATTACATTCAGCGACTGCCGACATTTTCAGGAGAGGCGCACGAGGAGCTTATCTTCACCTGTCCGCTTTCGAGGAATGTTGTAGAGCACAGAGATATTCAGACGTCACTGCAGAGGAGCTGATGAGCAGCACCTTCCCCTTTACGCTTCATGACAGAGCCATGAGATGGCATCGCCGATTGGGGAGGACATTCGAGACGTGGGGAGAGCTACGCCGAGAGTTTCTACAGAGATACTTTCCCTCACGTAGAGCAAATGTCATGCGGTCTTTGATCATGGACTTTTCAGTTGACCCCCAGGAGCCATTGCACGAGGCATGGTCGAGGTTTCTTGACCTCTTGAGGAGATTTCCAGACCATGGACTTCCACTGACAGATTTGATTGAGATCTCCATGCGGGGGATGACCGCAGAGCAGATAGCACTGGTGATTACCACATGTGGCGGTTCAGACCGCAGTTCTGACATTCACTTCCTAGAATCCATCTCGAGGCTACTTTCACAGAATTCTTCTGCACGAGATGCTTCGGTCGGAACAGCACATGAGGATGATGCAGTACCAGTGCGGTGTGTCACTTCACATGCTGAGCCAGCTTCTACACACCAGCCCGAGGATTTGGATGATGCAGCACAACTGACAGAGGAGATGACTGTAATAACAGAGGTTCGGACCCAGAGTCTACTCGAGTTCCCGTTGGCATTCCAGTTGGAGTTCGAGTCAGCCCCAGAGTTCCCTGTTGACGAGTCTTGGATATCAGATCTTCTGATACTCCAGGAGCCGGAGGAGCCCCAGCTTTTGCAGCCGTTGATTCAGACACTTCAGATTCCAGTCCCGGAAGAGTCAGTCTCCTTCCTACAGAGACACTTCTTGGATGCAGACAGGCACCAGGACTCAGCCCAGCAGCCACAGCTCGAGGAGGGACAGCACTTTGAGAGTACAGACACAGAGTGTCCAGTCTTCGAGCCCTTTGTCCTCTACTTTGTTGAGACAGATACACTTCCTGAGGACCAGCTAACAGCCAGCATAGCCGCAGAGCGAGGATCAGTCACAGACACTTTACCAGCTTCCGCGATGTTGACTAGTACCTTCTCCTGTTTCCAGATTGTCGAGAGCTATACTTCCGATGATGATACAGACTGGTGCACTGAGTGGATACTTGATAGCAGCGCAGATGACCATCTAGATCCTGATCCTCTTCTAGTCACTTCTGATCTGGCATCTCTCCCCGAGGGTTATCTGCGGGAGGATGCCGCACTCGATGACTACTCGGTTTCACCTACTGAGAGTGTTTCCGATCTGGCGGAACACGAAACCGAGTCTTTAGATCATTCTGATTCTGATTCTTCTCACCTCGATGACCTTCGCGAGGATGAGCCCAGTTTGGAGATATTCGATGATTTGCCTGATCTGTTTCTATTACATGCATCGGATATCATTCTGCTTAGAAAGTCTCCTGATCCTGATTGTCCACACTTGTTTGAGACACTGATTGACGTGGAGGATTCCATGACTGATCCATCTTTCTCCACGTTCGATTTCTTTGGCTCTATACTTTCACTCCAATCTGATCCAGAGCCACTGATTTCTTTTGTGCTACCGGATCCCGATTACTTATGCTCATATCATTGGACGGTAGCAGACACCCGCCTGATTGCATACCTGGGTGTCTCACTTTACACTGTTGAGTTCGTCGTTGTTCTCACACTGAGACTGCGACGACAGTACGGCATTCGACTTACCGATGCCGTCCTGAACCTTGATACTGCGTTGTCCTAACCTTTGCGCCCAGCTAGGGGCGTAAAATCTAGCGCTCGTTGAGAGGCACCTCAACATTGTACTCTTGTGTATATACGTGTTTCGTCTTATTTTGATCCTTCTTTCTTCCGTTCTTGTTTTCACCCCAGGTCTCGCTTAGGATTATCTTTGCTATACTTAGGATATTGCTCATCCTAAGTATAGGGGGGGTGGAAACACCGGGTTGTTCATTCGTCTGTTTCATCACTTCTGTTTTGTTGCCTATACTTAAGGTTCTCCACCTTAAGTATAGGGGGAGTGATGCCCTCCTTCTTGTATATATTCGTGATTTTCATTCGGTTTGCTCTTGTTTTGCTGCCTATACTTAGGGATATTTTACCCTAAGTATAGGGGGAGCAGACTCTGTATCTTCTTCACTCGGCTTTCCCTTCATGTACAGCTTGCTATACTTAGGATTAGTTAATCCTAAGTATAAGGAGGGAAACCACCGAGTTCCTCTCATTCTATTCATTCATTCGTTCTTGTACATAGCCATTCCTTTTCACTTCCCTTTTACTAAGCACGAGTTATGTCTTCTTCATCGCTCTTGATCACTCTGAGAACATCGTTCGAGCTAAGTATAGGGGGGGTGTGTATATATTTCATATATACTTTAGCCATAACTCGTACTTTGTGTGAGTGTGTTAATAAATAAAATGGCTAAAAATCACAAAAATTTAAAAATTTTCATGTACATAAACCTCTTTTAGCTTGCACATACGTAGCTAATGTAAAAAGTATTTTTGTAAAATTGATTTCAAAAATCTTTTGTGTAAAGTTTGTGTAAATATTTTTGTATCAAAATTATGTATATAGTACAAAATTTTTCCAAAATGTTTTGAAAATCAAGAGTTTGCAAAAATCTTGTGTAAATAGTTGTAAATATCTTTTTTGCAAAACTTGCACCTCATGCATCATCATCATCCATGATTTCAAAACATTTTTCAAAAATTTTGCATGATGGTAAAATATTTGTAAATAGCATCTTGTGTACATATATGTATATAATTTTTCCTGGATGAGAGTTGACATTTAAACTAAGCCTGGAATTAAATTGAGAAATGGAGCTTGAATAAGATCTTAATCTACTTAACTTTAAGAGGAACCTTATAGGACTTAGGGTTAAGACTTTTCAGGTCCATAAGGACTTAATTCTTTGAGTCCACTAGGCTATGAGCATATGTCATCTTGATGAGCTTAAGTAGAACACTTAACAACACACGCATGACTCTTAGAGACAATGGCTTGACTTGCACCTGCACTTACACATGGCTCTCCACGGATGAGGTAGTGAGGAGGCAGTTTCCTTTGGCTTGGGGTAGCATATGAGGGTAGTACTTCTAGGCGGAACCTCTCTTCTTCTTCTAGTGAAGGAAGTGCACCTCAACTTGGTCTGGTAGTGATGAAGGCTAAAGACAGAAGCTGTGGGTTGCAATAAAGCTTCAAAAGAGGGATAGTCTACTGGCTCAAGGGGAAATTTCTTGTATATATGCTGCACCATGTAGATATGTTGTACAGAAGTTCTTGAAAAAAAAAATGCAAAAATGCAAAAAGACTCCAAAAAAGTGGTGGGTCGGATTGAAAATTTAATAACCCCACCGGAGTGTACATAGTCAAATAAAGCAAAGCTTATGGTATCCATGTTACATCTCATGAAGCTTGCAGCGGGAGACCTAGCTACACTGGCTAGGCTTCCAAAACTCTATACTTCTACCCCCCTCTTCTTGAGCCGGTTGCACTTGAACTTAGAAGGGAATACCCCGCTTCTCGAGGAAAGAGTTGCTAGACCGAGGCATTAGAGTTACCAGGTTGAGGGAGGTTGTTTCTTTGTTGCTTCTGAGGTGGGGAGCCACATATCACTTACACTGCTTGGAAAGATTCATGGTCATTAGAGTTTGTGTATGTAGACTTGTTCTGATCTGGTTTATTGAGGAGTCTTGTCCATAGATTGGTGGAACTTAGAGGCTGTTGAGTTTTAAGCTTAAGTCCAAATAAGGTTCCGACACATTAATAATCCAAAGATCTGATCAAGCTCTATATTTCAATTTAATGAAGGAAAGTTTAATAATTCAACCTTGATCCATGTACATCCTCTTTTTCTTTTTCTTTTTCTTTCTTTTTCACTTCTTTTTCAAATAAGTGTTTGCTAAGGGACTAGCAAAGTATAGTATAGGGGGGTGATGAATACCCATTCATCACTCTTTATTCTTATATTTTAGCTACAAAAACCTATGCAAATGCATGTGAATATGTGTAAATAGGGAAAGTTAGCAAAAGCATGCATGTTTGTAAATATAAATAATTAGCATGTTTTTGTGCAAAAATAAAAGAATAAAGGAGAAAAAAAGAAAAAGAGGGAAATATTTAGCATAAATATTGAGCAACCTAACCCAAGGGAGGGCTCAGCATGAGCCTGACCGCATAAAAGCCACAAGTAGAGGGAGATAAGGGGCTCATGTGTAAATATTTATGTAAATAAATAATATTTTCCTCATCCAAAAATACACTTGTATATATTTTGTATATATCTAGAAACTATTAAAAACAAAATAAAAAGTTTAAAAATCAAAAACCCAAAAAGAACCTTTCACCTTGTACATAGACCACCTCCCTTACCTTATTTCACCTTGTAAATCAATTTATTTATTTATTTTCAAAACCTTTTGTAAATATTCTATGCTATATATTGTAAATAAATAAAATAAAAAGAATCAAAACAAAAATCAAATAAAAATTACAAAATTAAAAATACAATGATATCTTGTATATATACCATGTATATAATTATGCATAAATAATTATTTCCCCTATGTATATAAACAATAAAAGTAAAATAAAAATAGCCTTTTATTCCTCATTTTATCTTATAAATAAATAAAATATAAAATGGGAATAAAAATGTATAAAAATAACTAATTAAAAATCAAAAATCAAAAATCAATATAGTGTATATATACCTATGTATAGCTACTATGTATATACCTTATTTTTAATTTCCAAAAATTAATTAAAAATCACAAAAAAATAGAAAAAATTAAAACAAACATTTTTTATGTTTTAAGTTTTTGGAAATTCGGCCATTTAACGACCCAAAAAAAATAAAATAAAAATACAAAAATTGGTGGCCCCTGATTGGTCCACGGGGGTTTGTTGACCCCGGTCAACTCCCCCCGCGGACCTTCCTCTCTCGCGGATCGAGCAACCGACCCAATTTCTCGATATTACTCACGCTCGATCCGACCACCATAACCCCTAACCCCGGGCCCCGATTGATACCCGATCATCCAGGACCCTCGCCCGGGGTGGGTTTGCTAGATCCGAAGCCCGAGTACCTCGCCCGATCATCATCTTCCCGGATCCTCCACACTATTTAGTGTCGTCTCCGGCGACCTAATCACGCCATCTCTGATCTTCCCCTCAGCGCCTGTGAGCTCCTCCTTCATCCCTGAGTGACAGCCGTGGACGGTGGAGTGGAAGCGAGGCCTGGGCAGCCGGAAATCATTGATCCGGTGGTATCCTCCGCCGTGCGCCGCCGCGAGCGCGCCTGAGCCTCGGGGAGCTCGACGACCCCTTGAGGCAACGACCGGGAGCCTCCTTGGCTCCAGCCCAGTCGAATGCGCCCATCAGGTACCTTCCTTAGCCATTAGAGTAGCGTAGCTTTAAGTTTTTAGATTTTCGGTAGATTAGCTCCGCCGCCTCCGCCAGCCGTCTCCGACCACCCATCTGATCATCCGACTACGCCATCACCTCCGCCACTCTTCTCTCCACCTGCTCCGCCCCTCCATTCCCCCTGGCTCGCCCCGGAGCAGGGTCTTGGCTCTCCTCCCTCCGCCGCTCGCCGGAGAGCTTCCATATCACCGCACCTTCCACCTTTCGCACGCTCTGACGGGTCGAGGCACTTTGCCCTCGACCCAGCTTTCTGTCTGTGCAGGTCTACAGGTCTATCGACCTCATCTGGAGGTCGAAGCTTCAGAGCACAGCTGCTCCAGTTCATCGACGTCGCCGGAGCTCTCCTGAGCTCCTCCCTTCCATCGGAGCATTGCATTGGGTGCGGAGCTTCACGAGGAAGCTTTACCGCACCTCCGGAGTGGTCGACGAGGACTACAGCACACGCAGGAGGTCGGCGAAGCTCGCCGGCCGCCAGTTCTTCCACCATCCTCTCCTACCGTCAGATCAGCCGCGGCGCTCCAGATCAGATCTCGACCGTTCGTTCGGGGAGCTGCATAGAGCGTCAGATCAGCCGCAGCGTGATCTCAGTCGTTGATTCACCGAGGGTTCGGCCACCACGCACGAGGACCGTCCGATCTCCACGTGGAAGACCCGCCATCGTTCGATCAGGCGCAGCTTCTCAAGGTCAAAGGCGCCGCTCATCTCCACCGCCCGATCTTCCACGTGGCGCCTATCCAACCGTCGCCAAATAAAGGGGTAATTTGCTTAGGACCCCCTCTTAGTTTGTCGTTTTATTTCTAGTCCTGTAAATATTTTTGGAACTTTATTTACGTAGGGTTATTTGCACTGTGGACCTTGTGCTTAGTTTTAATTGCATGTATGCCCCTGTGTGTATGTGACCACGTGCTTCGCCACGTGCTTTGTTGGGCTTTTTACATCTTTTGTCCTGTAGAACTGGGTTGTTATGAAATGAATGAATATTTTTGAGTAATTGCAGTTATGCCCCTGTGAGTGTTTTTATTACGCATGTGCGAATTTTATTGGGCTTTTTGCAACCGAGTCCCTGGGCTTTTGATACGAGTTATCAAAAGGCCCTAAGACTTGGTTTTTATTACCATTTGGTCCCTGTGTGCCCCAGCCACGCGCCACGCGCGTGACTTACTGGGTATTTTGCACCAGAGCCCCCAGATTCTCGGGTATTTGCACATTCGTCCCTGTGTACAGTGCCCCCTTTGCATTTTTGAATAAAATATCAAACCACCTCCGAATCCAATGAGATTTTGACACATGGCTCCTGCCATGGTGTAGGAATTTCAGTGATTTTTGAGGACATTTTTACTTTCATTTACTATTTTAAAAAAATTCAAAAACCTTGCTTTTAGCTACTGTCTAGATATAAAAATACCAAAAAATTATAAAATCACCCCCAAAAATTCTAAAAAAATTAGCCACTGTTTCTTGCTTGTTGTTTGATTTTCTAGCCAATTTTGGCTATTTTTCATTGCTTAAAAACCCTAAAAATCTAAAAACCCCTAAAAACTCATAAAAATTATAATAAATGACATAAAAATCCAAAAACAATAATTTAGGTGCCCAAATTTTCCTTATTCTTCCTAGATTACAGGAAAATTACCTCCAGGGCTTTTTAAGATCCTTAAGTATTTTATTTTTGGGTCTTAAGCCTTGCTGGACAGTACCTTTTATTTTTAGCATTGTTTGATTTTTAGAAAGTAATCTACCCATTAGAAAAATATCAAAAATTCACCAAAAACACTTAAAAACCCAAAAAGCATAAAAACAATTTTTCTGGAATTTTTGCTTGATTTTTGGTGTGTTAAATAAATTGCTTAAGTGTGCTTGTTTATACTTTCTTTTATTTCCTTCACATATTAAAAATCCAAAAAAATTTTAAAAAACAATTAAAAACCACTAAAAAATTGTCTTCCCTTTTTCTCTGATTGCTTGACTACTTCGTAGGCTTTCTAGCCAAACCGTGCTCCTTGTGTTCGACCCTGGGAGCTATACCAGGTTAATCACATAGCTAGACCGCTCGTATTTGTTTTGATTGATTTGATCTCTTTGAGTGGTTGATTTTTCTTGATATTCTCCGTCCGATTGATTGAGGTCACAACGACCATTCCTTTGCCTTTGCCTTAGTCTCTCGGAATTTTGGGTTATCACATACCCAATGAAGTAACACTCACGAGTGCGAGATTCCAGCTTACTTGCGTCCACGTTCTTTGCATGGACCAAGCAACCTCAAACCCTCAAGTGCTTAACACTAGGTTTGGTTCCATACCAGAGCTCATGAGGAGTCTTGGGTACAGATTTGCTAGGAATCTTATTCAGGATATATATTGCAGTCTCTACTGCATATCCCCAGAAACTAAGTGGCAAATGTGCTTTACTCATCATTGAACAGACCACATCCATGATGGTCCTGTTGCGTCTTTCAACAATACCATTAAGTTGAGGAGTTCCAGGAGTAGTGAGATTGGAGACAATTCCATTCTCTTTGAGGTATTCCTTGAATTCATCAGAGAGGTACTCGCCACCTCGATCAGATCGAATTCGTTTAATCTTCCTATTGGTTTGGTTCTCAACCAAAGCCTTGAACTCTTTGAACTTTTCAAAGGTTTCAGATTTATGACGTAATAGGAAGACAAACCCGTATCGCGAATGGTCATCAATAAATGTCAAATAATATCGATATCCATTTCGAGTCGCGGTACTGAAGGGACCACATACATCGGTATGTATTACGTCAATAATACCATCGCATCTTGTAACCTTGTTACGAAAAGGCATCCTAGTCATTTTACCACGAATACAATGTTCACAGGTAGGTAAAGATTGAACCTGTAGAAAATCTAAAGGTCCATCCTTTATCAATCTATTGATCCTATCAACAGATAAATGACCAAGTCTTTGATGTCAAATCATGTTTGAATGATTTTCATTATTCCTGTATCTTTTAGGGTTTTTATTAGTGGTTGTAACATTCACGACATGTTCATTAATGCACAATTCATAGAGTCCTCCAGAAGTCAAAATACCATCTGCAATATATTTATCATAATGATTTATGACTAATTTATTACAGAAAATGAATGAATATCCACTTCTAACTAGCTTAGATACAGATATTAAGTTCCTCCTGACTTCAGGTACATAAAGACACTCTTTAAGTACTATGACTCTACCATTAGATAATGATAGCCGACAATTCCCGACGGCAACTGCTGCAACACTTGCATCAGATCCCATCTGGATGACTATCTCCCCTTCTTCAAGTTTTCTAGTTTCCTGAAACAAATGAAACAAATTGCATACATGAACAGAAGCACCAGAATCAACAACCCAACTTCCTTCTCGTCCTACGAGAAAGCTGGTTTCAATGATAAAAGTAGATTTCATACCTGCTGGAGCTTTACCTTTGTCGACCGACTTCAGGTAATCCGGGCAATTACACCTCCAGTGCCCCGGCTTCTTGCAGTGGTGACAGACGTCGGTTTTCTTTGACGCCATTAAAGTGGATGCATTGGAAGAAGAGCCAACACTTTGTCCCTTCTTCTTCCTCTTCTGGGCCGGGCCCTTCCGAGAACCATGCTTCCGACCGCGCTTCCCTTTGACTTGTGCAACCATTGCACTGCCAGTGGAACCATCCTTCTTCATCACGTCCTCTGCGGACTTTAATGCAGCAAGGAGAGCAGCACTTGTCAATTCCAACTTATTCATGTGGAATGACATTACAAAGTTATTGAAAGATTTGGGCAACGACAACAGAATGAAGTCAGCCTGCATGTCTGCATCCATCGTTGCTCCAAGAGTCTCCAGCTCCGATAAGTACCCAAACATTTTGAGTACATGTTCACGGACCAAAGTCCCTTCCTGCATCTTGCAACGAATGAGGTCTTTCATAACATTGTACCGCTGGGTGCGGTTAATGTCACCAAACATATCTTTTAGGTTCTGCATGATCTCCTGGCAAGTACTCATCTCCACATGTTGTTTCTGAAGAACATTGGAGAGAGAACCCAAGATATAACATCTAACCAAGACATGATCCTCATCATACTTGTCATTGTATGTTTTATCTTCCTTGGATTATGGTTTTCAAGCTTGTTTTCAGAGAGCACATAGCCGATGCGCTCAGCCGAGAGTACAAGCTCCAAATTACAGATCCAATTCGAGTAATTTGGTCCGGTCAATTGGTTGACCTCCAGAAGCCTGCTCAGTGGGTTCATGGATTTCATTTTCTGAAATTGAGAATGCACTATGTTAGAACATATAATCATATATTCAGTTTAGTTTTATTTGATTAAGGCATTTTAAATCAAATTAGTCTTGCTATGTCAACTATGAAAGTTTATTCCCTTATTCACTTTCAAAGTAGGAGATATACTTACCGATATATCTCAAGCAAAAACTGGGATCTCCTCTTTACCTTTGTCATATCCCAATAATATGAAAACTTATGACTCCAATAAAGAGAAGCGGGAACACATTCCGCTTTGCAAGTCCAACTTGTATTTTCTCAATTCGGTCTTTAATACCCGGGCCCACCACCCCTAAGGTGATGTTGACCCGTCATTAATTGAATCAACCGTCAACAGGAATACAACTCGCTATGCGCAATCCAATATTGCCCCAATAATATGAGGACTCGATATTAGGGTCACTACGCATACGTCCTTACTCTTTCGAGAAGCGACGAGCCCGATCCAAATGGATCATATGCAGGAGCTGTCATTTCGGACATGCGTCTCCTACATATAATATTTGGCGACGAAACCCTTCGCCTTGACGGGAGACCATGGATGTCACTTATGTGATCCTCCACCTCTTATTCAAATTTAATTAATTAACATGAATCATATTCATATAATTAATTCTTCCAAGGGAATTATCAACTCTAATCATATTAGAGTATTTTGATTGGATATAATTAATTCAATCATATTAAATTAATTATCAATCCAATTCAATCAATCAAACTTGATTTTCTAACTTGAATATATATGGTATTATTCTCAAAGTACGTATTAATTCGTATTTTAATAATTAAGAAAAATACATCTTAATCCCTTGGATATTATCCTGCCCTACACGCTATCATGGCCAGTACCGACGGGAGTGGGACGGACCGCATACGTTGCAACCCGCTACCCCAGCGATCCCCGACTAGACACCATATCCACCTCGGGAAAGGATAATGCCAAATTGATTAATTTTTACTTGAGATAATTATCGGTTATTCAACCGAAATTGTACCATATAGTAAAATCAAAACATTTTTGATTATAAGGAAATTTGCTATACAAATTCCCAAATCCTATTCAAGCATCAAGTTTGAAGATTGTGATCTCCAATTATGATTTAGATCACATCTTGATCAATTAATTGGTTAGGGTCAAGTCAATTAGGCAAATAATCATGTTTCAATATTTCACAAATATTTTTCAAGATTATATCACGAAATTAACAATTAATTTCACTAATTGACAATCACTTGGTTCTAGATTAGGAATGTAATTTCAGCAGTGACCCCTACTCACTAAAATTAACATATCTCAATCAATTTAAATCCAAATTAGACAAACTCAATTTTAATAGATTGCTAACTTGATTTAGGACAGAAGCCAAGTGATGTTTCACGTATTTCGAGGCAGATGATAACAGTAATTAACTCTTTCATCATGTTAAAATCTCTTGTTCCCGCAACAGTGCATACATGTTCATTAAAACAACCATATCTAGAGCATACGAAATCCGATTTACGCAAACTCAGTTCCTATGATTTCCTTATTTAATGGGGAACAAAATCCAAATTAAATTCATGTTTAAACAATTTAAATAGTGCCGAATTTATTTACTAAACAGATCTGTGAAATCAAATGCGATGAAAACTTTCGCGACCTAAACGAACCCAAGTCATCCTCGATTTTCGAATCATATTCGAAACCGTCGACCTAAGGCTCTGATACCACTTGAAGGATATGGATAAATCCTCAAGCACATCACGGAAGCGTGATCGTCGTATCGGATACGACGAAGAACGACTAGTCGCACTAGTTGTTCTGTGCAGCGGAATTTAAAAAAATTTATTCGATGAAACCACGTGATCCGAGAACCATTCTCAAATTGTTTCATCTATAACCACAGCAAGTATAATGCAATATCTCTTGAAGCGTGGTTGATCAAGTTTCTACGAAAAGATACCTCCTGTCTCAAGTCCGATCGTCGAAGTAACGACTTGCGAGCGCGGAGATGAGTCGCGGTGTCCTCGCAATCCAAGATGATCGAAGCGCAGTTGCTCCTGATCTCGTCGCACGAGATCAAGCGTCTCCTTCGTGAGTGAGGCACTCCAAGTAGACGAAGAACCGCAGAGTGTCGAAGCGGCAACACGATGGCGCGGTCGTAGACGATTCTCTCCACCAAGGTGGACGGCCACCAAGAAGAGAGGGAGAGAGAGGGCTGTCGAGTATGAGAAAGAGAGAGAGAGAAAGAATTGTGTGCTACAATAGCATGTAAAGAGAGAGCATGGTATGTCT
Organism: Ottelia alismoides; assembly: GCA_037367405.1. Classification (NCBI taxonomy): domain Eukaryota; kingdom Viridiplantae; phylum Streptophyta; class Magnoliopsida; order Alismatales; family Hydrocharitaceae; genus Ottelia; species Ottelia alismoides. The sequence continues at coordinate 195,073 of JAZKJV010010094.1, forward strand.
CTCTATTTATAGGGTTTTGAGATCCATGGATCTCAATCCATGGGACATATAAAATCAATGGATGAGATTGTTGTTGGTAAAATCAACAACTTGTGATTTAATTTTGATTAAATATATTTGATAAATCAAGTAAATATTCATACCAAATTTAAATCAATCAAATAAGGAGAGAGAAGGCAAATGAGATATTTCTCCCACATGGAAGAGGGGACGGCCACCAATTTCCCAAGGGAATTGGGTGCCGCCCCTTCTATTCCTAATGGGGAGTGCAATCTCATGATTCCCATGAGATTCTCCTTAATTTTCTCTCTACTTATTTTCCAACAACAATTTGTTGGTATTTTAATTCACCAAAACAATTCTCAATTAATTTTGGGAATATTGCAATCTTGACATTGGAATATTGTGAATCATATTCACAATCCAAAACTAAATGTAATTTACATTTTCAATTAATTAGACAATGTGTATCCAATACACATTAATAATTAATCTACTAATATAAATTATATTTAACTCTCTCTAATATATTATAAATCACATTTATAACATATTATGAATAATTGGATATTACTATCCACATTATTCTTATCCATAATAATCAAATCACATTTAATCATATTGGATAATTTCTCATACATCATGATAATTAATTCACATTTAATTATCAACTTCTCTTTGCTTAGATCTTATGGAATTGTTCTTAAACCATTTAAGAACAATGTTATTACTCCTCAGATACTTGGAGATAAGGACAATGCGATTGTATTGTTCCACGTATAGTGACTTGGATATTGAGATCACATCTCAAATCCAGATCCCATGGACCTCTCATAGATGCTTGATTAAATCAAGACTGTAAACCTAATCTTCTCATTGCATCTGAATCTCATTCAGATCAATGTCCAGTATATGGACTAAGATTAGGTCACTTCTCTAATGAGAGAAATCACTAAAATCCGGACCTATTTCATCACTCCCTCAGAATGGAAGCGTCATGGTTATACAATCGTTTTATGATCAAATCACCCTTCAGGTATTCCTAATACCTGCACATCCTGCATACTGGAAGACTTATGATCATTATGAAGATATACATCATTTTTACACTGTCGTCTTCATAGTCTGATCATCAAGTTTCTCAATCTTTGTCCTTGGGATATGGTATAGATCATGTGCTTTCACAAAGCATATATCCTTACCTTCAAATTCATATCATGCTTCTAAAGCATGATGACCATGCATGGAATTTGGTCAATCCCAATACCTCATGAGTGAGCTCATGTCTCCCGGTTCACAAGTGAACCTGTATGATCCCTTTGAGAGATCATATTACTCATATGCCCTTACATGCACACCAGCTCGTCGGTATATAGACCTTGGTTAGGTCATCAACCTATTGGTCTGTCAAATGTACATACTCAGACATATAGCAATACATCTGTCTCTGGTCAGAGGATGCTTGCCTGTGATGTGACAGTATTCATCATAGGTCTTTGGTTATCTCGATCTCGTTAAGTCAACTCATTGACTCAACTAATCTGATACCTCCGAATCAATATTCCCATGCAGAGGACTTGCATCAAGAGGTCGATCAGATATCAGTCTATTGAGATAGGATTGCCATCTCCTACTCAGACTGGAGATCACTACTTGTTAATCATTAATGATGCTTGATGAGTCCTCTATCTAACTCCTTAGATATTCATCCAAGCATCAGCCTCTATGATTCAATCAATGAATCAACAGCTGTATGATTATCAAGTTGGCCATCGTACATAACCCTAATTGTACAGAGGGACCTTATAGTGCATTCATTCATTCAATATCAGAAATGGAGTGAAACATAATTAATAACTTTTATTGATAAATCATTAATTACAATAACATTTATTGTAGGAATGGTTCGCCTCGGGCTCACATTGCTAACAGGTTTATAGAGTGAAACATGATGAATACTCTACAAATTCAAGATACAAAGCTAGGTTGGTTGTGAAATGTTTTAATCAAAGAAGGGAGTTGACTTTGAGGAAATATTTTCTTCTGTGGCAAAGATGTCTTCTATCAGAGTGGTTTTCAGCTTGTCGGTTAGTCTTGATCTGGAGGTTGAACAAATGGGTGTGAAGATAGATTTTCTTCATGGTGACCTTGAGGACGAAATTTACATTCTGCAACCGGAGGGCTTTACGGTCTAAGGCAAGGAAGACTATGTTTGCAGAGTGAAGAAGAGTTTATATGATTTGAAGTAAGCATCCATTGATCCAATCAAATGACCAAACTGGTGCATCCGTTGATATTCTTTGCAAATGACCAAATCATCTTAAGAGGTTTTCTCACATCTTATCCTCGATCGAAGCTACACCAACTTTCTTTCTGATTGCATCATTCTGAATCCGATCTTTACGTATGTGTCCACACATCCACCTTAGAATTTTCATTTCTGCTACAACCATTCTCTGCACATGTCTATGGTTTACAGGCCAACATTCAGATCCATAGAGCATATTAGGTCTCACGGCTGCTTTGTAAAACTTTCCTTTAATTTTTAAAGAAATTTTCTTATCATAGAGAATAGCAAAGGCTCCTCTCTGCTTTAACCAATATGCATTTATTCTATTACTAACATCTCCATCAATTTCCCCATCATGTTGCAAAATAGATCTCAGATATATAAAAGAATCTCTCTTCCGAATGTTATTGTCACCAATCTTCACGTCAATTCCTTCACCATTGCTTCCATCAAGGGTGCACTCCTTATATTCTGTCTTAGCCCTACTTATACGGAATCCTTTAGTCTTCAATGCATGTATCCAGACCTCAAGCTTCTCATTTACTCCATCTCTAGTCTCGTCAATCAACACAATATCATCAGCAAACAACATACACTAAGGTAAGTCATCCTGAATGTGACTTGTCAACTCGTCCATAATCAAAGTAAAAAGAAATGGACTCAAAGCTGGAGCTTGATGTAAACCAATGTTGATGTCAAAATAGTCAGTCTTCCCAGACGGGGTCCTTACACAAGATAAAGCCCTATCATAATGTCTTTTATGAGGTTAATGTATAAGACATGTACTTGTCTCTTATCCAAAACTCTCCACAAAATCTCTCGTGGGACAGAATCAAAAGCCTTCTCCAAATCAATAAAGATCAAATGAAGGTTCTTCATTTTAGCTCTATAAATCTCCATTGTTCTCCTCAACAAATGGATAGTTGAGCGACCTGGCATGAATCCGAATTGATTTTCTTTTACGTTGGAAACTTTCCTCAGCCTTCTTTCGATCACACGTTCCTAAATTTTCATAGTGTGACTCATAAACTTGATATCTCTGTAATTTGAACAATTTTGAATGTCTCCTTTATTCTTATAAAGATGCACCACGATACTCCTCCTCCAATCTTCAGGCATTTTCTTGCTTCGCCAAATAACATTGAATAAATTCGTAAGTCAAGTCAAACCGTGATCACCTAAAACTCTCCATACTTCTACAGGGATGTCATCCGGTCCTACACCTTTCCCATGTCTCGTAACCTTCAAAGCCTCCTCTACTTCCTTTCTTTGTATTCGTCTATAGCTTGCATGGTTCAAGTAACTTTGACTATTAGCTAGATCACCCAAAGTGATCTCTCTATTTCCTTCCCCAATGAAAAGTTTATGGAATTACTTCTTCCATCTATTCTCTATGTCCTTCTGAGTAATAAATACGTGACCTTCCTCGTCTTTAATGCATCTCACTTGAGAAAGGTCTTTGATCTTTCTTTCTCTTGCTTTGGCCAACCTGAATATATCCTTCTGACCCTCCTTAGAGTCGAGAATTTTATAAAAAACTTCATAAGCTTTTGACTTAGCTTCGCTTACAGCCTTCTTTGCTTCCTTCTTCGCTATTTTGCAGTTTGTGATAGTTTCCATTGTTCTATCCTTAGACATAGTTTTAAAGCAAGCTCTTTTAATTTTTAGTTTCTATTGCACCCCTTCACTCCACCACCAAGCCTCCTTTTGACCTGGAGCTCCTCCCTTTGACTCGTCTATTATCTCTTTGGCTACCTTTCGGATACAAGATGCTATTGCCTCCCACATCTCGTTTGCACTTCCGCTATAATCCCAAGATAAGTCTTCTAAAACATTCTCCTTGAAGACCGATTGCTTCAATGGAAGATTCCACCATCTAGTTCTAGTGATCTTAGGAACCCTCCTTTTCTTTACCAGGCCTTTTATTTGCATATCCAAGACTAACAAGCGATGTTGAGTTGTCAAACTCTCTCCTGGAATTATTTTGCAGTCTTTACAACACAAGCGATCTCTTCTCCTCAATGCAAAGTAATTTATCTGTGTTCTAGTTGGCCAACTCTTATAAGTAATTAAATGTTCCTCCCTCTTCTTGAAGAGAGTGTTTGCCATGAAAACATCATATGTCGTTATAAAATTCAGAATGGCTTTTCCCTCTTCATTTCTATCCCCAAAATCATGTCCCCATGAACACTAGCATACCCTAAAGCATCTTTTCCCACATATCCATTAAGATCTTCACCTATGTAAATCATCTCTCTTTGTGGGATTCCTTGTAAATCCTATCCAGATCCTCCTAAAAAGTTTGTTTAGTCCTTTTATCTAAACCAATTTGTAGTGCATAAACTGAGATGATATTCAGAATTTCTTCTTCAAGCACCAATTTTAGCAAAATAATCCGATCACCGAATCTTTGCACCTCAACCACACAATCCTTCAAATCCTTATGAACAACCACTTCAACACCGTTTCTACCCTTATCTTTATCTTAATATCAAAGTTTAAAGCATGTCTTCTCAATCTCTCTTGATTTCTCTCCAACCCATTTAGTCTCTTGAAGACATAGTATATGAATATTCCTTCTTTCCATTGTATCCACTATTTCCAGTTAAAGTGCCAACATTACAACTACCAATCCGCAACTTCCTTTGCATTCTCTTTTGGATAAACTTCTTTACTCACATGCGTCCATTATGCGAGATCCTTGTAATTTTGGACTGCAGCCGGGCGGTGATGTAGCGGAACTGGCTTAATTACCTGCATGCGTTCCTCATGTGAGAACCCTTGCAAATTTTGAACTACATCCAAGTTGCGATGTAGCGGCCCTTGCCAATTTTTCATTGCTTTCGGGCGATGCAACACGTCGCAAGTAGGGAACACCCCAATTAAATCTGTATGTTTACTTAAATCCATGATGAAAAGATCCGACTGTCATGAGGCAACTTCCTAAATAGTATTTTTTTTTAAAAAATAATATTTAGAAAGCTGTCTCTGACTGTTTTACGCTGGCTAACGGCTACCTAACGCAACCCTCCTCATTTACCCGAGCTTGGGACCGGCCATGGCTAAGTTCTATGAAACCGGTGGTCTGATCCAAAAAAAGCCAAGTTCAATCGAACCGTGAAACTCAGATAAGCGGATTGGCTCAAGTCCATTTCACTGACTGAACCATTCGGACTGGACAAAAACTGGTAATCTCCTGCTTTTTGACCCGCTCTGACACTTGAGTTTCCAATGTGACATTATATTGAGGTGTTACATCCAATCCAACAATGATGAGAATGCAATGATTAAATCAATTGACATCAATTACCTATTTATCTTATAGCGATTCTGATGCTTGTGATTTTGTGAGAAGTAATATCAGTATTTCAACCGTGTTCTTCCAAATAGATTAAATCACGTGATCGGGATATGACGGTCGTTCCATCAATATATGCACCTTGTCTCCGTTTCGGCCCCCATGGGCCATCCATCATTAGTAGTGCAAGCTTATTCTCATCCCCCTTTGCCAACGAGGGAGTTATTCTTTCAAAAAAATTACAATACCGATTTTTTAATATCAATTTATGTGCATTTTGTAAAAAGAAAATTATATAAAAACATAACTTAAATTTGAAAATTTATTTTGTTCATCACTGAATCAAATGTAACCTAGTGTCAGATATAGCTTTTTTTAAGTAAACAACTTGCACATAATTATTAAGTGAAAATAACATGATCCAGATTTGGTTGTGGCAGCTAAGGTATAGATCAAAGAGTTCAGGGAGAGTACAGGGAAATATTGAAGTTCAGACGCCTCTTCAGGAAAAAAAAGATCAAAAGATGGAAAGTATTAATCCCGAATCTTAATCTTTGATCTTATGGTGGTAAGCATATAGTTCAGCCTCTAAAAATTGTAAGCAGATTCACGTCGTAGTTTTGTTTTGAGATTCTATATATATGCGGATTAGTGACATTTCTTTCTCCGTGATTTAACTTCAGTAAGAATAATTTGAACGAGAAGCGCACTCACAGATGGCGAAGGTTGCTGAGATCAGCAAAAGAAGAAGAAATATTTCCAACCAAGCCGCTACCTGCAAGGTTCCTGCAGAAAATCAATACAAAAAAGGGAACGCATTTAATTCTTCCTATAACTTTGTTGCCACAACGCCGCAATTCAAAATGTTCTTTTCGTAGAGAAGAAGAGATGAAAACCGTATTTGTCACCATTAAATCTGTGGAAGCTCGACAATAATCAAAAATAAATTCTACGGGGCATCAGAAGGATACCAATTTACAGGAAAACCACAGTAGGGTCGGTTAGCTTGACATACAAGGAAACAATGGTGTTGTAGCCATTGCCGCCGGAGCACCCCAAGCCGTCCCATATCAAATCCTCCGGTGCACAAGGATCGCCCGCCCAGTTCTTCCGGATGTTGTACGCAGCCTTAATCTGAAGCATGGCGTTAACTGTTTTGCGCAAGTCCAATGCAAACAGCACACACTTTCAGTCATCCTCCGAGATATTTTCGAATGCTTAAAAAAATTGGAAAGTGGAAACGAATGGTAAGAGATGGGAATATGAAGATGAATGTACCATCTGCAGCGTCGGTGGTTACTTCATGGAAACGCCTTATCTCGTAAATCTGCATGGCATTGATTATGGGCGGCAAGGAAGAGCCAGCATCCGTGTAGACTGCAAATCTCAATTCGTCATATTGAAATGGAAATTTGTTGTACCAAGTGCGAGGTTGCAGGTAGTTGGGTGTGGCGTTGGTGATCCTTTCGATGCCGTTCTCGGAATAGCTGAAGGTCCTCGTCTCAGGCGCGGCAAGAGCCTGGAGCTCAGCGACGTGAACAACTATGATGTATTCCAGGTGGTCTCTTGACTCGTCCACTGGCCAGCTGAAACGCAAGAGGGAACCGGAGGCAGGCGTGGCCGCTGTCTGCATAACCTCTGAAGGCACATTGAGAATATCCCCCTTGGTCATGGGACTGGTGGAAGATATAGCCTCTGAGCCTGAAGGGAGGAAGGGAGTCCAGAGACGATCGTATATATCTTGCGGGTACCTGAAGGGTTCTCCCACGGTAGTTAGTTATCACCTCAACATGTTACTCTAATAGGGAGAATTACTTGTGACAAAGGCAAATTTTAACTACAGATTCCTTTTTCCGCAGCGAAATTTTTATTAGGGTCTCGTTACACATTAAGCATAAAAATTTCATGTTGTCAGAGGAGTGACAACGAGCAAATCATCACAAGTCAAAGTTCATGTGATGTATTTACAATCACAACCAGTGTTATTGAAACCGCATCGGATAGGTCGGTTCAACCGGTTGGATCGATGAACCGAGTCTGGACCGATTCAGCGGGTTAAATTGGCACAACTCTGGGTCGACCACCAGCCCGAGCAACTGTATACAACATGATTTAACCTAGTTCAATCAAAATTGAACCAATTAACCACAATTCAAATTTGAATTTATATTAAAATTATAATGGTATGTCGAGTATTGAACTCATGACCTCTACTAGCCATTAATGGGTATTAACCAACTATTGAAACTTAATTTTTTGAAAGGATTGGATAATAAATATAATCAAAATATAATCAACCTATCGTTATGCTAAAGTATTTAGTTTAAATATTATTTATATTGATATTAATACCATTTACTGTTACATATTCAAGAAAATATTTTATGAATAAAGTAATATACTTTAATTGTTTGTATATTTTATATTTATTTTAAGTGTGTTTGAGTGTATATTCTGTACATGTTCTGATCCATTCCAATTTAATTACTCGGTTCAACCATTTTTCCTTACCGGTTCGGTCTAATCCGATTTCTAAAAATAATAACATCATAATCCGATTGAACCAGTTTGATTCCATCGCCAAACCGGATCCAACCCTTTTGTTGGAATTTCAATAATGCATATTGTCGATACAATATTTTTTTTAGAAACTTGTATAATCCTTCGATACCAAAATCACTTACTTTATTGAGTAATTCATAATATTATGTCAAATAAAGATATTTTATAGACCCTATATTAAGCTAATTCAAGTTATATTCAACTTACTCTAAGCAAAATTTTCTCGTACTACATCGTTTACCTTGCTCCCGGTGACCATAATTTCACTACCACATGTAGATACTCCGTTGCCAATTGTAGTGTATAGTTTCTATTCATATTTTTTAAAATCAATGTACCAAAATAACCTATAAGGCTGATATTTTAAACAAACTCACTATATAAACTAATATTATTATGATTATATTTTTTTTTGAAAAAAATAGAATCTGGTAGAGTTTGATTTCATGTAATTCTTAAAGTGGATTAGATTAAATGCAGTGGAGCCATTCACCGTAACACAAGAAGAGTACAATAAAGAGAGAAAGACAAGACATGAAGAGAGTGTTAAATAATTAATACAATATTACAATAGGTATAAAATACCTATAAAGAGATATATTTATTTAATGACGCTTTCTTTGTGTTTTTTGTTTAGTATCTTTTAGTAAAATAAAAAATCAAGAAAAATAAATAAGAGAGAAGGACTTAAAATAAGTCTATATAAGTTGTACAATTTTGAATATGGAATGTATGATATATACAAAAGTGTCAAAAAGCTTACTTTTTTTTACAAAACTATTATCAAATTCAAAGTACTTCTATGATCTAGAGTATTTTATTTGAATAAATTTAACAGTGAGTATGTTTAATTTGTACCTTTTTGCTCAAGTTACGGGTCAATAGAGGCAACTACATTTATTTTCAAGTCTAAGATATTATCGATATTTATAGAAATGCTATTTTCTTATAAATATTACAAATATTAAGTAAAAGAGTTAAATAAAAGGTATATGAAATGTTGTAGTAAGTGTATATGTAAGGATATTTACACCTATAAGTAGTTTTGTAATTGCATCGCGAAGCTTCGATAATTCATAATTAAATCCAAGACCCTTAATAATTCTTAACCCTAGGCTTGCATAACCTAACCCAGAGCAATTTCGAAATATTTTTAATTTTTTATGCAAATTACTATATACGGAATTGAAGAAAAGAATCAAAACAAGCTTGAAATAAAATTAGATTTTAGTGTGAACTTTATACCTTTCAAATGAGGTGAGTCTTTCCTGAGATTGTAAAGGGCACTGTATATCACTATATATCACCATTGGTGTCATTCCAAATTCAACTTAATTCAGAACTTCTATCATCTCCATCAAGACTATCGAATTCTAATGATCTTAGAATTTGCCCATTCTAGATTAACATGTCAGGAATGTTTGTTCTGCATGAAACTTGAAACATATGTTTCCATCAATATATTAATCCCCCTATGATTTCCTTCAAAAGTAAAAAAATGGAAAAAGGTTGGGTGTTGGGAGTTACTTACACCCCCGCATATAGGCTCCCAACTCCCTTATATAAGGGAATAAGGAGTATGTACCAAAGTGCATGTAAGTATACTTGCAAGAATGCTCCTAACTTCTACTTTTTTTGACTTTTTTAAATGAAATTTTGTGAGATGTACTTAAATATATTTAATATTTCGTTATCTTGAATTTGGAATGATATCCCGATGATATATGGTGATCTAAATCCCTCAATATTTCATTTATTTTTTTTATAAAAAGCAGACATTTGTGGCGCAGGTGCATGTAAATTTAGATGCATCTTGGTGCATATTCTCTCTCTTTATATATATATAGTTCTTTCAATGAGGTGAACCTTTCCTAAAATTTAAAAAAACCACTACCAAATTTGTAAATTGTATAACAATTTTATAATATATAAACTGTATATTATAAAATAATGATGATCATACTGTTTTGTAAAATATAGAAACTATAGCATAACTAATTTTTTTATTCAATATAATAATATCTTCAAAAATTATTTTTGATATAAATATTATGTTAGCATTTATTATTAAATTTATTGAGTTAAAAATTATAAAATAAATAGAAAAAAATACCTAAATTGACGTGACTTTCCATGCATCCAGGAAATGCCCACCTTATTGGAAGTGTGTGTATGGGGAAACTGGGCTTGTCCTCTCGGGGAGCAAACTTGGCTCCCCCGTCCCATTTTTTCTACTTTTTTTTGTTTTTTTAAAATGAATCCGTCGAAATTCATCACTATATCCATATATTATGCCATTCAAGTTTCATACAAAACGGAGACTCCTACGACCTCCATCCAGAAAATCATTTTTTAACGATCGTAGAATTGTTGAAATTGACCCCCTCCAAATTGAGGTAGTAGGAGTCTCTGTTTCGCACAAAACTTGAATGACATAATGTAAGGATATAGTTATGAAAATCTGTGGAAGTATTTTTCCAAAAAAATAAAAAAAGTGAGGAAAATGTGACGGATGAGCCATGTTAGCTCCCCCTCGGGGGGCATCCCCATTTTACCTTATATATAGGTAAAATGGGAAGAGGTGTGTCACGGTGTCGCGATTTTCCTGAGCTTTGGATTTCCTGGATGAAGAGGTGTGTCACGACCGCTTCCTTCACGATCCTGGTGAATGGGAAGCCTGAGGGTGGTTTCTTCCAGCCACAGAGGGGGGTGAGATAGGGATGCCCACTCGCTCCGATGCTTTTTGTTTTGGTAGCAGATGCACTGGCGGTCATGTTCAAGAGAGCTGTTGATGGAGGGTGGTGTGAGGGCTTTCGTGCAGAGGCTTTTTCAATGCCTTTACTTCAGTATGCAGATGACACGATAATATTCTTCGGGGGGGGGGGGTCAGAGGAGATGGACAGAAGGGCCAGGCAGTTGGTTGATATCTTCAGTAATATCTCAGGTCTCAAGATAAACAGAAACAAGTCTGTGGTCATTCAGTTCGGGATGGATGAGAAGGAGAGCAGAAATAGGGTGGCGTGCTTGGGGTGCCCCTTAGGGAACCTGCCCATTACATACTTGGGACTCCCTTTGGTGGCAGGCAGAGTTAAAAAATCGGATTGGGATGTGGTTCTCCAAAAGATTGAACAAAGATTGGTCGGTTGGAAGGCGGTGACACTTTCAAAGGGCGGGAAGTTGACGCTTTTGAAGCATGTCTTATCAACGATACCCGTTTTTTTCATATCAACTCGTCTGATGCCGGTTGGTCTAAGAAAAAAGATTGAGAAAATGATGCGAAGATTCTTCTGGTCGGATGATGAATACCCATTCATCACTCTTTATTCTTCTATTTTAGCTACAAAAACCTTTGCAAATACATGTAGATATGTGTAAATACAAATAATTACCAAAAGCATGCATTGTGTAAAAACCTATAATTAGCATGTTTTTGTGCAAAAATAAAAAGAATAAAGAGCAAAAAGAAAAAGAGGGAAATATTTAGAATAAATATTGAGCAACCTAACCCAAGGGAGGGCTCAACATGGGCCTGACCGCATAAAAGCCAAAGTAGAGGGAGATAGGAGCTCATGTGTATATACTTCTGTAAATACATAAAATTATATTTTCCTCACCCAAAAATATGCTTGTACATATTGTGTGTATATTTTATTAAAAATAAAATAAAAATTTAAAAATCAAAAATTCAAAAATGCCCTTTCACCATGTGTATAGACCATCATCCTTTATTTATTTAACCCTATAAATAAATAAAATTATTTTCTAAACTTTTTGTAAATATTCTATGTTACATATTGTAAATACATAAAATAACAAGAAACAAAACAAAAATCAAATAAAAATTACAAAATTTAAAATACAAAAATATATTGTATAAATACCATGTATATAAATGTATACAATTATTTATTTCACCATTGTGTATAAATAATTAAAATGAAATAAAAATACCATTTTATTCCATATTTTATGATGTACATAAATAAAATACAAAATGAGCATAAAAATACATAAAAATAACAAATAAAAAAAATCAAAAATAAAAATCCATATAGTGTACATATACCTATATACATAGTTACCCTATTTTTATTTCCAAAAATTAATTAAAAATCACTAAAAAATAGAAAAAAATAAAAGAAAAACATTTCATGTTTTGAGTTTTCTTTAATTCGGCCTATTTCTACCCTAAAATAAATAAACAAAAATCGAATACACGTGGCAGCTTCTAAGTGGTCCACGGGGGATTGTTGACCCCGGTCAACTCCCCCGCGGACTCTTTCCTTTTCTGGAAGATGCGTGCCGCCCCTCCTTCGCCGATTTTTCCACGCATCTCCAGGCTGTCTCCCACGCGAACCCCATGCCCGGATTCTTCGCCGATCATCCCTCATCCTCGCCCGATCTTTCGCCACAAAATCCACGCCTTCCATCGCTGTCTCCACCCAACCCTAATCGCACCTGTCACCATATATATCCCGACCTCCGCCGCCTCCACGCCTCATCTTTGGATCGCCATCCTTATTCCCGTGACCTCCAGAGCAAAGCCCGAGGTGACAGCTCGCGTTTGACCCTGTTGCAGTGAGGTGAGGGTGTCCCGACCATCGATCCGGCGTTCTTCGCCGCCGCTGCTCCGCCACCAGCGTCGAGCATCGAGCCTCATGCCTTGACGCCCTTCGAGGCTACGACCAGGAGTTAGCCACACTCCAGCACAGTCTTCCGCTCCACCCAGGTAGTCGATTAGCTTTTCCATTTCTTCCAATTTCCGATTTCGCCCAATTCGTATCTCCGACGCATTTCCCTGATTCCGGCCATCTCGCGTAATATCTCGACCATCCGAACCGACCATCATCTCCGCCATTCCCTCACGCACCTTCTACGCCCTTTCACTCAACCCAGATCGCACAGGATCTGGGAGTCGAGCTCCACCGTCTCCGCCTCGCCGGAGCTCGTTCGCCCCACAGCACAGACCACCTTCACCCCGCTTCCTTGGGTCGAGGCATTTTGCCCTCGACCCGCGAAGCGTTCTGGTTGCTTTGCAGGTCCAAAGGGAGGCGTCTGAGACTTCCCAACTTCAGGCCAGGAGCTTCGCGCCGCCAGCCTCGCCGGAGCCCCTCCAGGGCTCGGTTGGGCCATCGGCCATCGTCATCAGCTGCGGGGCTGCACCAGGAGCGTGTTCGGATCATTTGCAGCAGCTGAGGAGGACCGGAGCGCACGCAGGACGTCGGCGAAGTTCGCCGGCGTCGAGTTCTTCCTCCATCTTCCAGAGCCGTCCGATGCACCCTCTGCTCCAGTTCTAATCCTAGCCGTTCATCTGTGGAGGAGCAGCGTCCATTCGATCATCCGGAGGAGCCATCTGGACCGTCAGAGCCGAGAGAGAGGGACTCTATTCACAAGAGCCACTCGTTCGTCCACGTGTCCCTCTCTCGACCGTCGATCGAGCCGAAGGGACGAAGAGAGGAGTCGCGCCGCCATCCCAGCCGTTCGATCACCACGTGGCGCCTATCCGACCGTCGGCTAATAAAGGGGTAAATATCGTAGGTCCCCCTCGTAGTTTGTTATTTTCTTTTCAGTCCTGTAAATATTTTTAGAAACTTTTTCACGTAGGGTTAATTGCAATCTGGACCTTGTGCTTTATTTTAATTGCATGTATGCCCCTGTGTGTGAGTGACCACGTGCTTCGTCACGTGTGTATCTGGGCTTTTTACATATATTGTCCTGTAGATCTGGAGTGTTAATGAATGCTTGAATCTTTTTGTGTAATTGCAATTATACCCCTGTGAGCCTTGTTTATGCGCATGTGCGGATTTTAGTGGTGTTTTTGCATCCATGTCCCTGGGCTTTTGATACGAGTTATCAAAAGCCCCTGAGACTTGGTTTTTATTACAAAGTGGTCCCTGTGTGCCTCAGCCACGCTCCACGCGCGTGACTTGCTGGGCATTTTGCACCAGAGACCCCAGATCTTCGGGTATTTGCACATTGGTCCTTGTGCATAGTGCCCTCTTCTTCATTTTTGAATAAATATCAAACCACCTCCAAATCTAATGAAATTTCGACACATGGCTCCTGCCATGGTGTAGTAATTTCTATGATTTTTGAGGACATTTTTGATTTCATTTATTATTTTTTAAAAATTCAAAAACCTCCTTTTTAGTCACTGTCTAGGTTTAAAAATAACAAAAAAAATATAAAATCACCTTTAAAAATTCTAAAAAAATTAGGACTTGTAGTTTGCTTGTTGTTTGATTTTCTAGCCAATTTTGGCTATTTTTCATCACTTAAAAACCCTAAAAATTGAAAAACCCCTAAAAACTCATAAAATTTATAAAAATTAAATTAAAAATCCAAAAACAATAATTAGGGTGCCTAAATTTTCCTTATTCTTCATAGTTTACAGGAAAATTACCTCCAGGGTTGATTGAAACTCTTAAATATTTTATTTTTGAGTTTCTAACCCTGCTGGACAGTACCTCTTCTTGGTTGCATTGTTTGATTTTTAATAAATAATTTATCCATTAGAAAAATTCCAAAAATTCACCAAAAACATAAAAAATTATAAAACACATAAAAACATTTTCTTTGAATTTTTGCTTGATTTTTAATGCTTTAAATAAATTGTTGAAGTTCATTATCTGTGTGCCTTCTTTAATTTTCTCATCATTTAAAAAATCTAAAAAAATATAAAAACAAATAAAAACCACTAAAAAGTACTCTCTTGGATTCTGACTACATCGTAGGCTATTTTAGCCAATCTGTGCTCCTTGTGTTCGACCCTGGGAGCTATACCAGGTTAATCCTCTAGCAGGACCACTTCTCTGTGTTTCATTGATTTATTTTCATTTGTGGTTCATTTTCTTGACTGACACGTTCTGAGTGACTGAGGTCGCAACGACCTATATTTTCTGTACCTTCACCTCAGTCGTTCGGGATTTTGTGTCATCAGAATGGCGCCGTTGCCGGGGAGCACGGCTTTGTAGTCATTTTTCCATATTGTCTCTCTAAATTATAACTGTTTTCTGACACTCTCTCTTTCTAATTTTTGTGCGAGGTACTGCGTGGAGAACTTGGAGCACACTTTTTGAGGACCCGCACGGGAAGAAGAGCAGGGAGAAGAAGAAGAATGTCATTTACTTGAGAGAACAATATTTTTGTAATAATTTAGGACTTGGACATTTGTGGACACTTGTAACTTAGCGGGTCTGTTTCGCCGAGCACCGGTGTGCTCGGGGGACCCATTTGGATTTTCGCGGCTTTTTCTGCGGATTTTATAGCTAGCTGCCTTTTCCGGTGTTTACGCGGTTTTTCTCGAGCCCCTAGATTTAGGAATTTCTCTTGCTTGTGACGTAAATTTCTAAGGCCCAACACCTAATAGAATATCTGTTCCTATAGAACGTAATTGGACCTTAATAAAATTCACTGAAAAAGTTAGTTTAATTGGATTTGAGACCACGTGCCGTGAGGAGTCACATACAGCGCTGGCAGGACCCGTTGTGGCGGGCACCGAGTGACTCCCAAGATCGGACTCCGGACTCGATTCAGTTAGCTAACTATTGTTCTTCACGATCAATAGAAGTTGCTTGTCTAAGGCCGGTTTTTCCCGTTGCACCATTTAGGTAGTTTTATTCTGTCTTTAAATTCTGCGCGGATCACTTGCATGTAGAGTGCTGGAGACAAGGTACGCATTTCTTTCTCTGCATGCATCATTGATTTCTTAGCGCATCGGCTTTTTCGTCTTCTCCCTCTGTTTTTGACTTAATCATCAGGAGAATCGGAAAAACCGTTAGGCCGCTTGTATTTATTTTGAAAAAAAAAAAATTTAAAAGAAAAAAAAATTGGGACTGGATAACATTATTGACCCTAAAAGACACTCACATTAAAAATTTGTCTTGGGGAGAGCAACCCCCTCATTGTATGGTTTGGATGCGCGAGAGAGTGACCCGCACCCTAGGTAGAACCCTCCGGTGTTATTTCTAGCTGACTACCGACTCTTCCGTGCGGGCCAGTCGGTTGAAGTAGCATCGGGTATCCTAACAGGTCACGTAAGCGCTCTGATATCTTGCATTTTCACCAAATAAAATTGACAAGATAAATTGACCGATCTTTCACGGTCTTCAGATTGTGTTGCGTTGGTGAACCGGGGGTTTGCTTTGCGATCATATTTTCTCCAGATCCCATCCGCCAACTCCATCATCTAGGTTGGCCCGTGAGAGTCAAGACCAGCTCTCCGGGCCCGAGTACATTTCCACCCTGTTCCCCCTCGACCCCCTTTCTTTTGCCACTGAGAGACATGAGCCCGAGGAAAGACGAATTTATTTGACAGAACCTGAGTTGGGCTCATCTGATTTTGCAGACGTCCCTATGGCCGGAGCCGGCAGTTCAGACGATCGCCAGCCCGAACATTTTGTCTTAGACCAGGGAGCGATTAACTCCACCCTGATCACGTCATTAGAGACAGTTCAGCAACAGTTACGCGATCAGGGGGCATTCATGATAGAGATGAGGAGGGAGTTGGAGCGGCTCCGAGCAGAGCGAGACGAGCCGAGCGAGCCGGAGGACATTCCTGACGCTGATGCAGAGGCAGCAGCCGCAGCAGCAGCCGCAGCAGCGGCAGCCGCCGCCGCAGCAAGACCGATGCGGGAGCTACACAACCCCGGATCTACACTGATGCACCAGTGGGTGGTGATACCTGCTATCGTGGGGGATTTCAAGTTCCCTCCGAACACCCTGCAGATGCTTCCTCATTTTCACGGACTCGCCACTGAGGAACCCCACCTCCATCTCCAGGAGTTTCTGATGATCTGTAGCACTGTCCACGACCGTCGTGTGGACCAAGATACGATTCGGATGATGGCCTTCCCTTTTTCACTGGCAGATAGAGCAGCCGCCTGGCTGAAGCATCTAGGGAAGTTTGTTTACACCTGGGAGCAGCTCCGCACCGAGTACTTGAACAAGTACTATCCACTCGGGCGGACGAATGCAGCGAGGGCCCTGATCAATAACTTCTCCATGCTCCCTAACGAGCAGTTTCACGAGGCATGGGAGAGGTTCAGAGAGCTTCTGGATAGATGCCCACATCACGACATCTCGAAGCCGAACCTAGTTCAGAGCTTCTTTAGTGGGATGACACCAGAGCTTCAGGGTCTGGTGAATGCTTCTTGCGGCGGGTCCTACTTTGCCAAGGACCACAACCAAGTCTGGGCCATCTACGAAGAGATGGCAGAAAATTACATGGTGATGTCCCAGACTCGGTTGTACACACAGAGATCTCAGCAGCCGCCAGGACCCGTGCAGTATCAGCGGATAGCACGGGTTGATGCAGGTCCATCCAGTTCGTCCACAGTTGCAGCCGCACAGGCAGAGTCGGCCGCTGCGGACATGGGGATTATCAACGAGAAGTTGGACCGCATGGAAATCATAGAGAAGAAGCAGTGCCAGGGCATAACTCAGATGGAGCAAATGGCACAAACTCTGAGCGACATGAAGACCCAGATCTTGTGTCTTCAGGAGGCACAGACGGCTCCTCAGCCCCGTCTTCTGTCGCGAGGCGATTCCGGCGGCAGCCGCAGCTCATCCCAGCGCTCCAGCTCCTTGCAGCAGCCTAGACAAGTTCACCTTGTACAGGCGGAGCCGTACCAGCAGCAGCAGCCCTCTTACCAGTCACCACCATCTCCAGACTTACAGATGGTGGTATATCAGCCGGATCAGCCTCTGGCAGCACTGCCGCCAGACTCCTTCGATGCTGAGCCGTTGATGGATGTCAACGGGATTTGGTATGACCGTCCTCAACCTGGAATCCGACGAGACCATCCCAGATTCAGGTGGGGGAATGGGGGTAACCAGTCCCAACAACAGCCAGCCGGTCAGGGAGGGCAGTACTCCCAGCAGAGAGATCACCAGCAGCCCCCAGCATACCAACCACACCAGCCATCATCCTTCGTATCTCGTCCCTACCAGCAGCAGGGACAGAATTGGAGACGTGAGCAGCAGGCTCACCAGCAGCAGCATCCTTCCTCTTACCCCTCTCAGCAGCAGCAGCACCAGGTCCAGCAGCCTCATTTCCAGAGAGGCAACCCGTCGGGCTCCCATGAGAGCCCCGCCTTGGATGATCTAGCCCGCCTCTTCACAGAGCAGCAGGCTACATTTAGACGGGAGATGGACGAGTTCCTCCAGGAGATGCGGGACCTGATGAGAGGGAAGGCCGCTATCCCTGCACAGATCGAGCCTAATCCGAATAGCTTGAAGAGGAAATCTGAGCAGGTAGTTCCCACTGAGCCTACCACTCCTAGTAACTCATTTGATGATATGTCATCGAATATATTTGATGCTGACTTTGTTACACTTAGGAGCGGTAGAAGACCAGCAGGCGGCGCCTCATCTGAGCGACAACGCGAGGATCCATCTAGAGCGCCAGATGAGGAAGAGGAGAGCGGTACTGAAGCCGCACATGATGATGACGGTGGTACTGATGCCACCCGAGATGCTATTTCCACCGGCGGTACTGAGGCCGCCGTTTCACCACATCGAGGAGGTGGTACTGACGCCACCAACAGAGCCGAGCCAGACTGCGGTACTGAGGCCGCAAGACGTCTAGTTGTAGAGCCAGCTAGAGGTGGTACTGAGGCCACCAATATTCATTCTGATAGAAATGTTGTCTTTCCTCGCATGAATGTATCTCAGAACGCTAATTTGAATAAAGGAAAAGGTTTAGTTTCTTCTGATCCCACTGTGGTGAATGATGTTTGTGAGGATCCGGTCATCGAACCGTCTAGGCCTATTCCTAGTCCTTCATCTGAGAAGGACCCTGTGATCCCCTTTCCTAGAGCCCTTGAATTGGGGAAGGGGAAGAAAAAAGAAAAAGATCCAAAAAAGAGAGAGCAGGAGGAGTTCAGCCAGGGCATGATAGACCGATTTCACATCCAGCTGACCCTCAATGAGGCTTTGCAGCACATCCCTCTTCTTCAGCGATCCTTGAGAGACAGGACCACAGTCAGGAGGAAGAAGAGGAGTAAAACCGCAGAAATTCATGTGCTAACAAAAGCCACGTGTTACGCGATCCAGAACCATCTGCCGACTAAGAGGCCAGATTTAGGAGCCCCGTATGTCAGATGTCAGATTAGTGAGCAGAGGTTCGACCGTACTCTACTAGATAGCGGATCGTCAATTAACCTTCTTCCGGCAGCCCTTCTCGACCACTTAGAGTTGGGCACTCTTAGACAGAGCAGGACATACCTTCAGTTTGCTGATCGGTCTGTCAAGAGGCCAAAGGGGTTGTTGCGAGACGTTGTCGTCACGATTCAGGGTTTGCAATTCCCCGTGGACTTCGTAGTGCTGGACATGGAGACCCCTGACTTGTTGACCGATTCCCCCATCATTCTCGGTCGCCCATTCTTGGCCACAGCCAAGGCGGTGACTGACCATGACAGTGGGAAGGTATTCTTTCGCGTCCAGGGCGAGAGTATACAAATAGAAACGGTTAAGGACCACAGAGCCAGAGATAGATCCCGCTCACATGGCAGTACAGATTCAGAGCAGCTGACAGACACAGAGCCAGATATCCACCAGGACTGTGATTTTGTGATCACAGATGATGAGGCAATTTGGGCAGATCCTGCAGCACAGACCATCCTCTCATATTCAGATACAGCTGATGCAGATATGATAGCAGAGGATAGTCTGGAGAGCACAACCCTGGTTCAGGAGACTATTGAGTCAGCAGAGTCGGACCTTGATCGCGACACGATTTTCAGTGATGGTGGTACTGAGGCCACCTTGCTATACGGTGGTACTGATGCCACCGCGGTTGATACAGATCCCTCGGATTCGGAGTCTGAGTGGGCAGATTGTGATGATCAGATGCCAGACCTGGATCCACCTGAGCCTACAGATGAGGAGGAGGTAGAGGCAGAGCAGATTAGAGACAATGCAGAGGACCCGCCTTCTCCAGATCCAGTTTGTGAGAGTTCATTAGCATTTTCCCAGGCAGATTTGGTAGAATTGTCAGCATACACAAATCTTCTTCAGAAGCCAGATTTGCCAGCACCCAGCTGTCCAGAGCTAAAGCCGCTCCCTACTTCGCTGAAGTATAGATTCCTTGCGGGAGAGTCTGAGATGTACCCAGTCATCATCTCTGCCGATCTGACTGGAGAGCAAGAATCCCGTCTGATGGAGGTTCTTGAAAAGAACCGCAAGGCAATTGGATGGAGCGTAGCAGATCTCCATGGGATTAGTCCCTCGTTGTGCTCCCACCATATCTATCTCGAGGAAGGGGCAAAGCCGTCGCGTGAGTTCCAGCGGCGACTGAACCCCAACCTAAGAGAGGTTGTTATGAAGGAAATATCAAAATGGTGGAGTGCAGATTTTATTTATCCCATTTCCGACTCCAAGTGGGTCAGCCCCTTGCATGTGGTGCCCAAGAAGACGGGCATCACGACTGTGATCAGTGAGTCGGGAGAGGAGATTGCTACACGGGTACCCACCTCTTGGAGGGTCTGCGTTGACTACAGGAGACTCAACCAGGCCACCAAGAAGGACCATTTTCCCCTGCCTTTTATTGATCAGATCATAGAGAGACTGGCAGGAAAGAGCCATTACTGCTTCCTGGATGGGTACTCGGGCTACAACCAGGTGGCCATCGCTCCTGAGGATCAGGAGAAGACCACCTTTACCTGTCCCTTCGGTACATACGCTTTTCGACGCATGCCATTTGGGTTATGTAACGCCCCTGCGACTTTTCAGAGATGCATGCTGTCGATATTTTCGGACATGGTAGGGGAGTGTTTGGAGGTCTTCATGGACGACTTCTCGGTTTACGGCGACGGATTCGATTCCTGTCTTGACTGCCTAGACCGAGTGCTCCAGCGATGTATTGATACCCGCTTGGTTCTATCTTGGGAGAAGAGTCACTTCATGGTGACTCAAGGGACGGTGCTTGGCCACATCATCTCCAACAGAGGCATGGAGGTTGATCCGGCCAAGGTTGATGTCATTAGAAAACTCACACCACCGTCTAATTTAAAGCAGCTACGGTCATTTCTGGGGCATGTTGGTTTTTATAGGAGATTCATTCATGATTTCAGCAAGATTGCCCGACCGTTGACTGACCTTTTGACGAAAGACACCGAGTTCCTTGTTGATGACAAGTGTCTTTCATCCTTTGAGACTCTCCAGCAGCGTGTTATTGAGGCTCCTGTTCTTCAGCCACCCGATTGGTCTCTCCCATTCGAGATCATGACGGATGCCTCTGATTTGCCGTAGGGGCCGTGCTAGGACAGAGGAGGGACGGAGTTCCATTTGCCATACACTATGCTAGCCGCACATTGGATTCCGCCCAGCGGAATTATACAGTCACAGGAAAAGGAGATGCTAGCAGTAGTGTTTGCCCTAGATAAATTCAGATCGTATATCATTGGATCTAGAGTGACTTTGTATACTGACCACACCGCCATCAGGTACCTTATGTCAAAGAAGGATGCCAAGGCCAGACTTACTAGATGGATCCTTCTACTCCAGAAGTTCGACATTGAGATCAAGGATAAGCCTGGAGTCAAGAATGTGGTGGCGGATCATCTCTCCCGACTAGAGCAGCCTGAGGATTCTGAGCAGATTGATCCCATTTGTGATACCTTCTAGACGAGGCGATCCTTGCTATCGCCTCACTCCCCATGGTATGCTGATATTGTGAACTTTCTCGTTGCTGGGAAAGTCCCACAAGATTGGCCCAGGCAGAGGCTTGAGACCTTCCTTGCGAAGGCCAAGTCCTACCACTGGGAGGATCCCATCCTTTACCACGAAGGAGGGGATAGCATCTGGCGTCGGTGTATTCCTCAGGAGGAGCATCATAGTGTCCTCACTTACTGCCACAAGCTTGAGGCAGGAGGACATCATTCTGGGAGGAGAACGGCGCAGAAAGTGCTCCAATCCGGCTTGTGGTGGCCTACACTCTTCAAGGACTCTGATGAGTTCGTGAAGAGATGTACTGACTGTCAGAGGATGGGCACTTGTGGACAACGTGATATGATGCCGATGCAGCCCATTCACTTCTGTGAGGTTTTTGACGCATGGGGCATCGATTTCATGGGTCCATTCCCTAAGAGTCAGGGATTTGAGTACATTCTGTTGGCCGTAGATTATGTTAGTCGTTGGGTTGAGGCTATCCCCGCCCGAGCCGCAGATGCAAAGACAGTTTGCAGATTTTTGAAGAAGCACATCATCATGCGGTTCGGGGTTCCACGAGTTCTGATTTCGGATGGGGGATCTCATTTCATCAACGACCAAGTAAAGGCCCTTGCTAGCGAGTTCAGCATAGATCATCGTGTTGCCACACCTTACCATCCACAGACAAATGGTCTAGCTGAGGTGTCGAATAGGGAGATCAAGAATATTTTGCAGAAAGTCGTCCGCCCTGACCGAAAGAATTGGTCACAGCTTTTGGACTCGGTCTTGTGGGCATATAGGACGTCTTTCAAGACACCTTTGGGCACATCTCCCTTTCGCCTCGTGTATGGCAAGCCCTGTCACCTACCAGTTGAGCTGAGGCACAAGTCACTCTGGGCAGTTACAGACATATTGATGGATCCAGATGGTATAGGAGACCAGAGGAGGGCAGAGTTAGCCGCCTTGGAAGAGCTTAGAGATGCAGCTTTCTCAAGCAGCCTACATTATAAGGAGAAAGTCAAAGAGTGGCATGATTCTCATATCAGCCACAAGCATTTTGAGATTGGACAGAAAGTATGGCTGTTTGATGCGAGGCTTAGATTATTTCCAGGGAAGCTACAGAGCAAATGGAAAGGACCCTATTTGGTCAGAAAGGTACACGATAACGGTAGCATTGATATATCTGAGTTATCTTCTGAGAGTACCTTCCGAGTGAACGGCCAGCGGCTCAAACCATTTCTAGATCATGAGCCGCGGGACGTTATTATTGCCGCTATTCATTTTGCGTGAGATGTGGTCTTTTGACTCACATCTTTTACATCTCACGCCTGATTTTCACTGTTCCTCCGCCTGTATAGATCCAGTTGTCCATATCATTCTATTCTTTAGTCCCACATCCCGTCTCTCATCTTATGATTATGCTATACTTAGGGTGTACTTTACCCTAAGTATAGGGGGGATGTCGGACCTGTGAGTATTCTTTTCATTCTTTCTGCTCTTGTTTTTGCTGCCTATACTTAGGGATATTTTACCCTAAGTATAGGGGGGGCAGATTCTGTATATTCTTCACTCGGCTTTCCCTTCATGTACAGCTTTCTATACTTAGGATTAGTTAATCCTAAGTATAAGGGGAGACCACCGAGTTCCTCTCATTTTATTCATTTATTCGTTCCTGTACTTAGCCATTCCTTTTCACTTCCCTTTTACTAAGCACGAGTTATGTCTTCTTCATCGCTCTTGATCACTCTGAGGACATCGTTCGAGCTAAGTATAGGGGGGGTGTGTATATATTTCATATATACTTTAGCCATAACTCGTACTTTGTGTGAGTGTATTAATAAATAAAATGGCTAAAAATCATAAAAATTTAAAAATTTTTCATGTACATAAACCTCTTTTATTCTTGCACATACATAGCTAGTGTACAAAGTATTTTTGTAAAAATGATTTCAAAAATCTTTTGTGTAAAGCTTGTGTAAATATTTTGTATCAAAATTATGTATATAGTACAAAATTTTTCCAAAATGTTTTGAAAATCAAAAGTTTGCAAAAATCTTGTGTAAAAGATTGTGAATATCAGTTTGCAAAACTTGCACCTCATGCATCATTCATGATTACAAAACATTTTTCAAAGATTTTGCATGATTGTAAAATATTTGTAAATAGCATCTTGTGTACATATATGTATATTCTTTTTCCTGGATAAAAGTTGACATTTAAACTAAGCCTGGAATTAAATTGAGAAATGGAGCTTGAATAAGATCTTAATCCACTTAACTTCAAGAGGAACCTTGTAGGACTTAGGGTTAAGGCTTTTCAGGTCCATAAGGACTTAATTCTTTGAGTCCACTAGGCTATGAGCATATGTCATCTTGATGAGCCTAAGTAGAGCACTTAACAACACACGCATGACTCTTAGAGACAATGGCTTCACTTGCACCTGCACTTTACACATGGCTCTCCACGGATGAGGTGGTGAGGAGGCAGTTTCCTTTGGCTTGGGGTAGCATATGAGGGTAGTACTTCTAGGCGGAACCTCTCTTCTTCTTATAGTGAAGGAAGTGCACCTCAACTTGGTCTAGTGGTGTTGAAAGCTAAAGACAGAAGCTGTGGGTTGCAATAAAGCTTCAAAAGAGGGATAGTCTACTGGCTCAAGGGGAAATTTCTTATATGCTGCACCATGTAGATATGTTGTACAGAAGTTCTTGAAAAAAAAAATGCAAAAATACAAAAAGAACTCCAAAAAAGTGGTGGGTCGGATTGAAAATTTAATAACCCCACCGGAGTATAAAGCAAAAGCTTATGGTATCCATGTTACATCTCATGAAGCTTGCAGCGGGAGACTTAGCTACACTGGCTAAGCTTCCAAAACTCTATACTTCTACCCCCTCTCCTTGAGCCGGTTGCACTTGAACTTAGAAGGGAATACCCCGTTTCTCGAGGAAAGAGTTGCTAGACTGAGGCATTAGAGTTACCAGGTTGAGGGAGGTTGTTTCTTTGTTACTTCTGAGGTGGGGAGCCACATATCACCTACACCGCAAGGAAAGATTCATGGTCATTAGAGTTTGTGTATGTAGACTTGTTCTGATCTGGTTTATTGAGGAGTCTTGCCCATAGATTGGTGGAACTTGGAGACTGTCGAGTTTTAAGCTTAAGTCCAAATAAGGTTCCGGCACATTAATAATCTAAAGATCTGATCGAGCTCCATATTTCAATTTAATGAAGGAAAGTTTAATAAATCAACCATGATCCATGTACATCCTCTTTTTCTTTTTCTTTTTCTTTTTCTTTTTCTTTCTTTTTCACTTCTTTTTCAAATAAGTGTTTGCTAAGGGACTAGCAAAGTTAAGCATAGGGGGGTGATGAATACCCATTCATCACTCTTTATTCTTCTATTTTAGCTACAAAAACCTTTGCAAATACATGTAGATATGTGTAAATACAAATAATTACCAAAAGCATGCATTGTGTAAAAACCTATAATTAGCATGTTTTTGTGCAAAAATAAAAAGAATAAAGAGCAAAAAGAAAAAGAGGGAAATATTTAGAATAAATATTGAGCAACCTAACCCAAGGGAGGGCTCAGCATGGGCCTGACCGCATAAAAGCCAAAGTAGAGGGAGATAGGAGCTCATGTGTATATACTTCTGTAAATACATAAAATTATATTTTCCTCACCCAAAAATATGCTTGTACATATTGTGTGTATATTTTATTAAAAATAAAATAAAAATTTAAAAATCAAAAATTCAAAAATGCCCTTTCACCATGTGTATAGACCATCATCCTTTATTTATTTAACCCTATAAATAAATAAAATTATTTTCTAAACTTTTTGTAAATATTCTATGTTACATATTGTAAATACATAAAATAACAAGAAACAAAACAAAAATCAAATAAAAATTACAAAATTAAAAATACAAAAATATATTGTATAAATACCATGTATATAAATGTATACAATTATTTATTTCACCATTGTGTATAAATAATTAAAATGAAATAAAAATACCATTTTATTCCATATTTTATGATGTACATAAATAAAATACAAAATGAGCATAAAAATACATAAAAATAACAAATAAAAAAAAATCAAAAATAAAATTCCATATAGTGTACATATACCTATATACATAGTTACCCTATTTTTATTTCCAAAAATTAATTAAAAATCACTAAAAAATAGAAAAAAATAAAAGAAAAACATTTCATGTTTTGAGTTTTCTTTAATTCGGCCTATTTCTACCCTAAAATAAATAAACAAAAATCGAATACACGTGGCAGCTTCTAAGTGGTCCACGGGGGATTGTTGACCCCGGTCAACTCCCCCGCGGACTCTTTCCTTTTCTGGAAGATGCGTGCCGCCCCTCCTTCGCCGATTTTTCCACGCATCTCCAGGCTGTCTCCCACGCGAACCCCATGCCCGGATTCTTCGCCGATCATCCCTCATCCTCGCCCGATCTTTCGCCACAAAATCCACGCCTTCCATCGCTGTCTCCACCCAACCCTAATCGCACCTGTCACCATATATATCCCGACCTCCGCCGCCTCCACGCCTCATCTTTGGATCGCCATCCTTATTCCCGTGACCTCCAGAGCAAAGCCCGAGGTGACAGCTCGCGTTTGACCCTGTTGCAGTGAGGTGAGGGTGTCCCGACCATCGATCCGGCGTTCTTCGCCGCCGCTGCTCCGCCACCAGCGTCGAGCATCGAGCCTCAGGCCTTGACGCCCTTCGAGGCTACGACCAGGAGTTAGCCACACTCCAGCACAGTCTTCCGCTCCACCCAGGTAGTCGATTAGCTTTTCCATTTCTTCCAATTTCCGATTTCGCCCAATTCGTATCTCCGACGCATTTCCCTGATTCCGGCCATCTCGCGTAATATCTCGACCATCCGAACCGACCATCATCTCCGCCATTCCCTCACGCACCTTCTACGCCCTTTCACTCAACCCAGATCGCACAGGATCTGGGAGTCGAGCTCCACCGTCTCCGCCTCGCCGGAGCTCGTTCGCCCCACAGCACAGACCACCTTCACCCCGCTTCCTTGGGTCGAGGCATTTTGCCCTCGACCCGCGAAGCGTTCTGGTTGCTTTGCAGGTCCAAAGGGAGGCGTCTGAGACTTCCCAACTTCAGGCCAGGAGCTTCGCGCCGCCAGCCTCGCCGGAGCCCCTCCAGGGCTCGGTTGGGCCATCGGCCATCGTCATCAGCTGCGGGGCTGCACCAGGAGCGTGTTCGGATCATTTGCAGCAGCTGAGGAGGACCGGAGCGCACGCAGGACGTCGGCGAAGTTCGCCGGCGTCGAGTTCTTCCTCCATCTTCCAGAGCCGTCCGATGCACCCTCTGCTCCAGTTCTAATCCTAGCCGTTCATCTGTGGAGGAGCAGCGTCCATTCGATCATCCGGAGGAGCCATCTGGACCGTCAGAGCCGAGAGAGAGGGACTCTATTCACAAGAGCCACTCGTTCGTCCACGTGTCCCTCTCTCGACCGTCGATCGAGCCGAAGGGACGAAGAGAGGAGTCGCGCCGCCATCCCAGCCGTTCGATCACCACGTGGCGCCTATCCGACCGTCGGCTAATAAAGGGGTAAATATCGTAGGTCCCCCTCGTAGTTTGTTATTTTCTTTTCAGTCCTGTAAATATTTTTAGAAACTTTTTCACGTAGGGTTAATTGCAATCTGGACCTTGTGCTTTATTTTAATTGCATGTATGCCCCTGTGTGTGAGTGACCACGTGCTTCGTCACGTGTGTATCTGGGCTTTTTACATATATTGTCCTGTAGATCTGGAGTGTTAATGAATGCTTGAATCTTTTTGTGTAATTGCAATTATACCCCTGTGAGCCTTGTTTATGCGCATGTGCGGATTTTAGTGGTGTTTTTGCATCCATGTCCCTGGGCTTTTGATACGAGTTATCAAAAGCCCCTGAGACTTGGTTTTTATTACAAAGTGGTCCCTGTGTGCCTCAGCCACGCTCCACGCGCGTGACTTGCTGGGCATTTTGCACCAGAGACCCCAGATCTTCGGGTATTTGCACATTGGTCCTTGTGCATAGTGCCCTCTTCTTCATTTTTGAATAAATATCAAACCACCTCCAAATCTAATGAAATTTCGACACATGGCTCCTGCCATGGTGTAGTAATTTCTGTGATTTTTGAGGACATTTTTGATTTCATTTATTATTTTTTAAAAATTCAAAAACCTCCTTTTTAGTCACTGTCTAGGTTTAAAAATAACAAAAAAAATATAAAATCACCTTTAAAAATTCTAAAAAAATTAGGACTTGTAGTTTGCTTGTTGTTTGATTTTCTAGCCAATTTTGGCTATTTTTCATCACTTAAAAACCCTAAAAATTGAAAAACCCCTAAAAACTCATAAAATTTATAAAAATTAAATTAAAAATCCAAAAACAATAATTAGGGTGCCTAAATTTTCCTTATTCTTCATAGTTTACAGGAAAATTACCTCCAGGGGTTGATTGAAACTCTTAAATATTTTATTTTTGAGTTTCTAACCCTGCTGGACAGTACCTCTTCTTGGTTGCATTGTTTGATTTTTAATAAATAATTTATCCATTAGAAAAATTCCAAAAATTCACCAAAAACATAAAAAATTATAAAACACATAAAAACATTTTCTTTGAATTTTTGCTTGATTTTTAATGCTTTAAATAAATTGTTGAAGTTCATTATCTGTGTGCCTTCTTTTAATTTTCTCATCATTTAAAAAATCTAAAAAAATATAAAAACAAATAAAAACCACTAAAAAGTACTCTCTTGGATTCTGACTACATCGTAGGCTATTTTAGCCAATCTGTGCTCCTTGTGTTCGACCCTGGGAGCTATACCAGGTTAATCCTCTAGCAGGACCACTTCTCTGTGTTTCATTGATTTATTTTCATTTGTGGTTCATTTTCTTGACTGACACGTTCTGAGTGACTGAGGTCGCAACGACCTATATTTTCTGTACCTTCACCTCAGTCGTTCGGGATTTTGTGTCATCAGAATGGTGCCGTTGCCGGGGGAGCACGGCTTTGTAGTCATTTTTCCATATTGTCTCTCTAAATTATAACTGTTTTCTGACACTCTCTCTTTCTAATTTTTGTGCGAGGTACTGCGTGGAGAACTTGGAGCACACTTTTTGAGGACCCGCACGGGAAGAAGAGCAGGGAGAAGAAGAAGAATGTCATTTACTTGAGAGAACAATATTTTTGTAATAATTTAGGACTTGGACATTTGTGGACACTTGTAACTTAGCGGGTCTGTTTCGCCGAGCACCGGTGTGCTCGGGGGACCCATTTGGATTTTCGCGGCTTTTTCTGCGGATTTTATAGCTAGCTGCCTTTTCCGGTGTTTACGCGGTTTTTCTCGAGCCCCTAGATTTAGGAATTTCTCTTGCTTGTGACGTAAATTTCTAAGGCCCAACACCTAATAGAATATCTGTTCCTATAGAACGTAATTGGACCTTAATAAAATTCACTGAAAAAGTTAGTTTAATTGGATTTGAGACCACGTGCCGTGAGGAGTCACATACAGCGCTGGCAGGACCCGTTGTGGCGGGCACCGAGTGACTCCCAAGATCGGACTCCGGACTCGATTCAGTTAGCTAACTATTGTTCTTCACGATCAATAGAAGTTGCTTGTCTAAGGCCGGTTTTTCCCGTTGCACCATTTAGGTAGTTTTATTCTGTCTTTAAATTCTGCGCGGATCACTTGCATGTAGAGTGCTGGAGACAAGGTACGCATTTCTTTCTCTGCATGCATCATTGATTTCTTAGCGCATCGGCTTTTTCGTCTTCTCCCTCTGTTTTTGACTTAATCATCAGGAGAATCGGAAAAACCGTTAGGCCGCTTGTATTTATTTTGAAAAAAAAAAATTTTAAAAGAAAAAAAAATTGGGACTGGATAACATTATTGACCCTAAAAGACACTCACATTAAAAATTTGTCTTGGGGAGAGCAACCCCCTCATTGTATGGTTTGGATGCGCGAGAGAGTGACCCGCACCCTAGGTAGAACCCTCCGGTGTTATTTCTAGCTGACTACCGACTCTTCCGTGCGGGCCAGTCGGTTGAAGTAGCATCGGGTATCCTAACAGGTCACGTAAGCGCTCTGATATCTTGCATTTTCACCAAATAAAATTGACAAGATAAATTGACCGATCTTTCACGGTCTTCAGATTGTGTTGCGTTGGTGAACCGGGGGTTTGCTTTGCGATCATATTTTCTCCAGATCCCATCCGCCAACTCCATCATCTAGGTTGGCCCGTGAGAGTCAAGACCAGCTCTCCGGGCCCGAGTACATTTCCACCCTGTTCCCCCTCGACCCCCTTTCTTTTGCCACTGAGAGACATGAGCCCGAGGAAAGACGAATTGATTTGACAGAACCTGAGTTGGGCTCATCTGATTTTGCAGACGTCCCTATGGCCGGAGCCGGCAGTTCAGACGATCGCCAGCCCGAACATTTTGTCTTAGACCAGGGAGCGATTAACTCCACCCTGATCACGTCATTAGAGACAGTTCAGCAACAGTTACGCGATCAGGGGGCATTCATGATAGAGATGAGGAGGGAGTTGGAGCGGCTCCGAGCAGAGCGAGACGAGCCGAGCGAGCCGGAGGACATTCCTGACGCTGATGCAGAGGCAGCAGCCGCAGCAGCAGCCGCAGCAGCGGCAGCCGCCGCCGCAGCAAGACCGATGCGGGAGCTACACAACCCCGGATCTACACTGATGCACCAGTGGGTGGTGATACCTGCTATCGTGGGGATTTCAAGTTCCTCCGAACACCCTGCAGATGCTTCCTCATTTTCACGGACTCGCCACTGAGGAACCCCACCTCCATCTCCAGGAGTTTCTGATGATCTGTAGCACTGTCCACGACCGTCGTGTGGACCAAGATACGATTCGGATGATGGCCTTCCCTTTTTCACTGGCAGATAGAGCAGCCGCCTGGCTGAAGCATCTAGGGAAGTTTGTTTACACCTGGGAGCAGCTCCGCACCGAGTACTTGAACAAGTACTATCCACTCGGGCGGACGAATGCAGCGAGGGCCCTGATCAATAACTTCTCCATGCTCCCTAACGAGCAGTTTCACGAGGCATGGGAGAGGTTCAGAGAGCTTCTGGATAGATGCCCACATCACGACATCTCGAAGCCGAACCTAGTTCAGAGCTTCTTTAGTGGGATGACACCAGAGCTTCAGGGTCTGGTGAATGCTTCTTGCGGCGGGTCCTACTTTGCCAAGGACCACAACCAAGTCTGGGCCATCTACGAAGAGATGGCAGAAAATTACATGGTGATGTCCCAGACTCGGTTGTACACACAGAGATCTCAGCAGCCGCCAGGACCCGTGCAGTATCAGCGGATAGCACGGGTTGATGCAGGTCCATCCAGTTCGTCCACAGTTGCAGCCGCACAGGCAGAGTCGGCCGCTGCGGACATGGGGATTATCAGCGAGAAGTTGGACCGCATGGAAATCATAGAGAAGAAGCAGTGCCAGGGCATAACTCAGATGGAGCAAATGGCACAAACTCTGAGCGACATGAAGACCCAGATCTTGTGTCTTCAGGAGGCACAGACGGCTCCTCAGCCCCGTCTTCTGTCGCGAGGCGATTCCGGCGGCAGCCGCAGCTCATCCCAGCGCTCCAGCTCCTTGCAGCAGCCTAGACAAGTTCACCTTGTACAGGCGGAGCCGTACCAGCAGCAGCAGCCCTCTTACCAGTCACCACCATCTCCAGACTTACAGATGGTGGTATATCAGCCGGATCAGCCTCTGGCAGCACTGCCGCCAGACTCCTTCGATGCTGAGCTGTTGATGGATGTCAACGGGATTGGTATGACCGTCCTCAACCTGGAATCCGACGAGACCATCCCGGATTCAGGTGGGGGGAATGGGGGTAACCAGTCCCAACAACAGCCAGCCGGTCAGGGAGGGCAGTACTCCCAGCAGAGAGATCACCAGCAGCCCCCAGCATACCAACCACACCAGCCATCATCCTTCGTATCTCGTCCCTACCAGCAGCAGCATCCTTCCTCTTACCCCTCTCAGCAGCAGCAGCACCAGGTCCAGCAGCCTCATTTCCAGAGAGGCAACCCGTCGGGCTCCCATGAGAGCCCCGCCTTGGATGATCTAGCCCGCCTCTTCACAGAGCAGCAGGCTACATTTAGACGGGAGATGGACGAGTTCCGCCAGGAGATGCGGGACCTGATGAGAGGGAAGGCCGCTATCCCTGCACAGATCGAGCCTAATCCGAATAGCTTGAAGAGGAAATCTGAGCAGGTAGTTCCCACTGAGCCTACCACTCCTAGTAACTCATTTGATGATATGTCATCGAATATATTTGATGCTGACTTTGTTACACTTAGGAGCGGTAGAAGACCAGCAGGCGGCGCCTCATCTGAGCGACAACGCGAGGATCCATCTAGAGCGCCAGATGAGGAAGAGGAGAGCGGTACTGAAGCCGCACATGATGATGACGGTGGTACTGATGCCACCCGAGATGCTATTTCCACCGGCGGTACTGAGGCCGCCGTTTCACCACATCGAGGAGGTGGTACTGACGCCACCAGCAGAGCCGAGCCAGACTGCGGTACTGAGGCCGCAAGACGTCTAGTTGTAGAGCCAGCTAGAGGTGGTACTGAGGCCACCAATATTCATTCTGATAGAAATGTTGTCTTTCCTCGCATGAATGTATCTCAGAACGCTAATTTGAATAAAGGAAAAGGTTTAGTTTCTTCTGATCCCACTGTGGTGAATGATGTTTGTGAGGATCCGGTCATCGAACCGTCTAGGCCTATTCCTAGTCCTTCATCTGAGAAGGACCCTGTGATCCCCTTTCCTAGAGCCCTTGAATTGGGGAAGGGGAAGAAAAAAGAAAAAAGATCCAAAAAAGAGAGAGCAGGAGGAGTTCAGCCAGGGCATGATAGACCGATTTCACATCCAGCTGACCCTCAATGAGGCTTTGCAGCACATCCCTCTTCTTCAGCGATCCTTGAGAGACAGGACCACAGTCAGGAGGAAGAAGAGGAGTAAAACCGCAGAAATTCATGTGCTAACAAAAGCCACGTGTTACGCGATCCAGAACCATCTGCCGACTAAGAGGCCAGATTTAGGAGCCCCGTATGTCAGATGTCAGATTAGTGAGCAGAGGTTCGACCGTACTCTACTAGATAGCGGATCGTCAATTAACCTTCTTCCGGCAGCCCTTCTCGACCACTTAGAGTTGGGCACTCTTAGACAGAGCAGGACATACCTTCAGTTTGCTGATCGGTCTGTCAAGAGGCCAAAGGGGTTGTTGCGAGACGTTGTCGTCACGATTCAGGGTTTGCAATTCCCCGTGGACTTCGTAGTGCTGGACATGGAGACCCCTGACTTGTTGACCGATTCCCCCATCATTCTCGGTCGCCCATTCTTGGCCACAGCCAAGGCGGTGACTGACCATGACAGTGGGAAGGTATTCTTTCGCGTCCAGGGCGAGAGTATACAAATAGAAACGGTTAAGGACCACAGAGCCAGAGATAGATCCCGCTCACATGGCAGTACAGATTCAGAGCAGCTGACAGACACAGAGCCAGATATCCACCAGGACTGTGATTTTGTGATCACAGATGATGAGGCAATTTGGGCAGATCCTGCAGCACAGACCATCCTCTCATATTCAGATACAGCTGATGCAGATATGATAGCAGAGGATAGTCTGGAGAGCACAACCCTGGTTCAGGAGACTATTGAGTCAGCAGAGTCGGACCTTGATCGCGACACGATTTTCAGTGATGGTGGTACTGAGGCCACCTTGCTATACGGTGGTACTGATGCCACCGCGGTTGATACAGATCCCTCGGATTCGGAGTCTGAGTGGGCAGATTGTGATGATCAGATGCCAGACCTGGATCCACCTGAGCCTACAGATGAGGAGGAGGTAGAGGCAGAGCAGATTAGAGACAATGCAGAGGACCCGCCTTCTCCAGATCCAGTTTGTGAGAGTTCATTAGCATTTTCCCAGGCAGATTTGGTAGAATTGTCAGCATACACAAATCTTCTTCAGAAGCCAGATTTGCCAGCACCCAGCTGTCCAGAGCTAAAGCCGCTCCCTACTTCGCTGAAGTATAGATTCCTTGCGGGAGAGTCTGAGATGTACCCAGTCATCATCTCTGCCGATCTGACTGGAGAGCAAGAATCCCGTCTGATGGAGGTTCTTGAAAAGAACCGCAAGGCAATTGGATGGAGCGTAGCAGATCTCCATGGGATTAGTCCCTCGTTGTGCTCCCACCATATCTATCTCGAGGAAGGGGCAAAGCCGTCGCGTGAGTTCCAGCGGCGACTGAACCCCAACCTAAGAGAGGTTGTTATGAAGGAAATATCAAAATGGTGGAGTGCAGATTTTATTTATCCCATTTCCGACTCCAAGTGGGTCAGCCCCTTGCATGTGGTGCCCAAGAAGACGGGCATCACGACTGTGATCAGTGAGTCGGGAGAGGAGATTGCTACACGGGTACCCACCTCTTGGAGGGTCTGCGTTGACTACAGGAGACTCAACCAGGCCACCAAGAAGGACCATTTTCCCCTGCCTTTTATTGATCAGATCATAGAGAGACTGGCAGGAAAGAGCCATTACTGCTTCCTGGATGGGTACTCGGGCTACAACCAGGTGGCCATCGCTCCTGAGGATCAGGAGAAGACCACCTTTACCTGTCCCTTCGGTACATACGCTTTTCGACGCATGCCATTTGGGTTATGTAACGCCCCTGCGACTTTTCAGAGATGCATGCTGTCGATATTTTCGGACATGGTAGGGGAGTGTTTGGAGGTCTTCATGGACGACTTCTCGGTTTACGGTGACGGATTCGATTCCTGTCTTGACTGCCTAGACCGAGTGCTCCAGCGATGTATTGATACCCGCTTGGTTCTATCTTGGGAGAAGAGTCACTTCATGGTGACTCAAGGGACGGTGCTTGGCCACATCATCTCCAACAGAGGCATGGAGGTTGATCCGGCCAAGGTTGATGTCATTAGAAAACTCACACCACCGTCTAATTTAAAGCAGCTACGGTCATTTCTGGGGCATGTTGGTTTTTATAGGAGATTCATTCATGATTTCAGCAAGATTGCCCGACCGTTGACTGACCTTTTGACGAAAATACACCGAGTTCCTTGTTGATGACAAGTGTCTTTCATCCTTTGAGACTCTCCAGCAGCGTGTTATTGAGGCTCCTGTTCTTCAGCCACCCGATTGGTCTCTCCCATTCGAGATCATGACGGATGCCTCTGATTTTGCCGTAGGGGCCGTGCTAGGACAGAGGAGGGACGGAGTTCCATTTGCCATACACTATGCTAGCCGCACATTGGATTCCGCCCAGCGGAATTATACAGTCACAGAAAAGGAGATGCTAGCAGTAGTGTTTGCCCTAGATAAATTCAGATCGTATATCATTGGATCTAGAGTGACTTTGTATACTGACCACACCGCCATCAGGTACCTTATGTCAAAGAAGGATGCCAAGGCCAGACTTACTAGATGGATCCTTCTACTCCAGGAGTTCGACATTGAGATCAAGGATAAGCCTGGAGTCAAGAATGTGGTGGCGGATCATCTCTCCCGACTAGAGCAGCCTGAGGATTCTGAGCAGATTGATCCCATTTGTGATACCTTCCCAGACGAGGCGATCCTTGCTATCGCCTCACTCCCATGGTATGCTGATATTGTGAACTTTCTCGTTGCTGGGAAAGTCCCACAAGATTGGCCCAGGCAGAGGCTTGAGACCTTCCTTGCGAAGGCCAAGTCCTACCACTGGGAGGATCCCATCCTTTACCACGAAGGAGGGGATAGCATCTGGCGTCGGTGTATCCTCAGGAGGAGCATCATAGTGTCCTCACTTACTGCCACAAGCTTGAGGCAGGAGGACATCATTCTGGGAGGAGAACGGCGCAGAAAGTGCTCCAATCCGGCTTGTGGTGGCCTACACTCTTCAAGGACTCTGATGAGTTCGTGAAGAGATGTACTGACTGTCAGAGGATGGGCACTTGTGGACAACGTGATATGATGCCGATGCAGCCCATTCACTTCTGTGAGGTTTTTGACGCATGGGGCATCGATTTCATGGGTCCATTCCCTAAGAGTCAGGGATTTGAGTACATTCTGTTGGCCGTAGATTATGTTAGTCGTTGGGTTGAGGCTATCCCCGCCCGAGTCGAGCCGCAGATGCAAAGACAGTTTGCAGATTTTTGAAGAAGCACATCATCATGCGGTTCGGGGTTCCACGAGTTCTGATTTCGGATGGGGATCTCATTTCATCAACGACCAAGTAAAGGCCCTTGCTAGCGAGTTCAGCATAGATCATCGTGTTGCCACACCTTACCATCCACAGACAAATGGTCTAGCTGAGGTGTCGAATAGGGAGATCAAGAATATTTTGCAGAAAGTCGTCCGCCCTGACCGAAAGAATTGGTCACAGCTTTTGGACTCGGTCTTGTGGGCATATAGGACGTCTTTCAAGACACCTTTGGGCACATCTCCCTTTCGCCTCGTGTATGGCAAGCCCTGTCACCTACCAGTTGAGCTGAGGCACAAGTCACTCTGGGCAGTTACAGACATATTGATGGATCCAGATGGTATAGGAGACCAGAGGAGGGCAGAGTTAGCCGCCTTGGAAGAGCTTAGAGATGCAGCTTTCTCAAGCAGCCTACATTATAAGGAGAAAGTCAAAGAGTGGCATGATTCTCATATCAGCCACAAGCATTTTGAGATTGGACAGAAAGTATGGCTGTTTGATGCGAGGCTTAGATTATTTCCAGGGAAGCTACAGAGCAAATGGAAAGGACCCTATTTGGTCAGAAAGGTACACGATAACGGTAGCATTGATATATCTGAGTTATCTTCTGAGAGTACCTTCCGAGTGAACGGCCAGCGGCTCAAACCATTTCTAGATCATGAGCCGCGGGACGTTATTATTGCCGCTATTCATTTTGCGTGAGATGTGGTCTTTTGACTCACATCTTTTACATCTCACGCCTGATTTTCACTGTTCCTCCGCCTGTATAGATCCAGTTGTCCATATCATTCTATTCTTTAGTCCCACATCCGTCTCTCATCTTATGATTATGCTATACTTAGGGTGTACTTTACCCTAAGTATAGGGGGGATGTCGGACCTGTGAGTATTCTTTTCATTCTTTCTGCTCTTGTTTTTGCTGCCTATACTTAGGGATATTTTACCCTAAGTATAGGGGGGGCAGATTCTGTATATTCTTCACTCGGCTTTCCCTTCATGTACAACTTTCTATACTTAGGATTAGTTAATCCTAAGTATAAGGGGAGACCACCGAGTTCCTCTCATTTTATTCATTTATTCGTTCCTGTACTTAGCCATTCCTTTTCACTTCCCTTTTACTAAGCACGAGTTATGTCTTCTTCATCGCTCTTGATCACTCTGAGACATCGTTCGAGCTAAGTATAGGGGGGGTGTGTATATATTTCATATATACTTTAGCCATAACTCGTACTTTGTGTGAGTGTATTAATAAATAAAATGGCTAAAAATCATAAAAAATTTAAAATTTTTTCATGTACATAAACCTCTTTTATTCTTGCACATACATAGCTAGTGTACAAAGTATTTTTGTAAAATGATTTCAAAAATCTTTTGTGTAAAGCTTGTGTAAATATTTTGTATCAAAATTATGTATATAGTACAAAATTTTTCCAAAATGTTTTGAAAATCAAAAGTTTGCAAAAATCTTGTGTAAAAGATTGTGAATATCAGTTTGCAAAACTTGCACCTCATGCATCATTCATGATTACAAAACATTTTTCAAAGATTTTGCATGATTGTAAAATATTTGTACATAGCATCTTGTGTACATATATGTATATACTTTTTCCTGGATAAAAGTTGACATTTAAACTAAGCCTGGAATTAAATTGAGAAATGGAGCTTGAATAAGATCTTAATCCACTTAACTTCAAGAGGAACCTTGTAGGACTTAGGGTTAAGGCTTTTCAGGTCCATAAGGACTTAATTCTTTGAGTCCACTAGGCTATGAGCATATGTCATCTTGATGAGCCTAAGTAGAGCACTTAACAACACACGCATGACTCTTAGAGACAATGGCTTCACTTGCACCTGCACTTTACACATGG
The DNA here is from genome assembly GCA_037367405.1 of Ottelia alismoides. Classification (NCBI taxonomy): domain Eukaryota; kingdom Viridiplantae; phylum Streptophyta; class Magnoliopsida; order Alismatales; family Hydrocharitaceae; genus Ottelia; species Ottelia alismoides. The sequence goes on from JAZKJV010010094.1 coordinate 233,007, forward strand.
CTCTCCACGGATGAGGTGGTGAGGAGGCAGTTTCCTTTGGCTTGGGGTAGCATATGAGGGTAGTACTTCTAGGCGGAACCTCTCTTCTTCTTATAGTGAAGGAAGTGCACCTCAACTTGGTCTAGTGGTGTTGAAAGCTAAAGACAGAAGCTGTGGGTTGCAATAAAGCTTCAAAGAGGGATAGTCTACTGGCTCAAGGGGAAATTTCTTATATGCTGCACCATGTAGATATGTTGTACAGAAGTTCTTGAAAAAAAAAATGCAAAAAATACAAAAGAACTCCAAAAAAGTGGTGGGTCGGATTGAAAATTTAATAACCCCACCGGAGTATAAAGCAAAAGCTTATGGTATCCATGTTACATCTCATGAAGCTTGCAGCGGGAGACTTAGCTACACTGGCTAAGCTTCCAAAACTCTATACTTCTACCCCCTCTCCTTGAGCCGGTTGCACTTGAACTTAGAAGGGAATACCCCGTTTCTCGAGGAAAGAGTTGCTAGACTGAGGCATTAGAGTTACCAGGTTGAGGGAGGTTGTTTCTTTGTTACTTCTGAGGTGGGGAGCCACATATCACCTACACCGCAAGGAAAGATTCATGGTCATTAGAGTTTGTGTATGTAGACTTGTTCTGATCTGGTTTATTGAGGAGTCTTGCCCATAGATTGGTGGAACTTGGAGACTGTCGAGTTTTAAGCTTAAGTCCAAATAAGGTTCCGACACATTAATAATCTAAAGATCTGATCGAGCTCCATATTTCAATTTAATGAAGGAAAGTTTAATAAATCAACCTTGATCCATGTACATCCTCTTTTTCTTTTTCTTTTTCTTTTTCTTTTTCTTTCTTTTTCACTTCTTTTTCAAATAAGTGTTTGCTAAGGGACTAGCAAAGTTAAGCATAGGGGGGTGATGAATAACCATTCATCACTCTTTATTCTTCTATTTTAGCTACAAAAACCTTTGCAAATACATGTAGATATGTGTAAATACAAATAATTACCAAAAGCATGCATTGTGTAAAAACCTATAATTAGCATGTTTTTGTGCAAAAATAAAAAGAATAAAGAGCAAAAAGAAAAAGAGGAAATATTTAGAATAAATATTGAGCAACCTAACCCAAGGGAGGGCTCAGCATGGGCCTGACCGCATAAAAGCCAAAGTAGAGGGAGATAGGAGCTCATGTGTATATACTTCTGTAAATACATAAAATTATATTTTCCTCACCCAAAAATATGCTTGTACATATTGTGTGTATATTTTATTAAAAATAAAATAAAAATTTAAAAATCAAAAATTCAAAAATGCCCTTTCACCATGTGTATAGACCATCATCCTTTATTTATTTAACCCTATAAATAAATAAAATTATTTTCTAAACTTTTTGTAAATATTCTATGTTACATATTGTAAATACATAAAATAACAAGAAACAAAACAAAAATCAAATAAAAATTACAAAATTAAAAATACAAAAATATATTGTATAAATACCATGTATATAAATGTATACAATTATTTATTTCACCATTGTGTATAAATAATTAAAATGAAATAAAAATACCATTTTATTCCATATTTTATGATGTACATAAATAAAATACAAAATGAGCATAAAAATACATAAAAATAACCAAATAAAAAAAATCAAAAATAAAAATCCATATAGTGTACATATACCTATATACATAGTTACCCTATTTTTATTTCCAAAAATTAATTAAAAATCACTAAAAAATAGAAAAAAATAAAAGAAAAACATTTCATGTTTTGAGTTTTCTTTAATTCGGCCTATTTCTATCCTAAAATAAATAAACAAAAATCGAATACACGTGGCAGCTTCTAAGTGGTCCACGGGGGATTGTTGACCCCGGTCAACTCCCCCGCGGACTCTTTCCTTTTCTGGAAGATGCGTGCCGCCCCTCCTTCGCCGATTTTTCCACGCATCTCCAGGCTGTCTCCCACGCGAACCCCATGCCCGGATTCTTCGCCGATCATCCCTCATCCTCGCCCGATCTTTCGCCACAAAATCCACGCCTTCCATCGCTGTCTCCACCCAACCCTAATCGCACCTGTCACCATATATATCCCGACCTCCGCCGCCTCCACGCCTCATCTTTGGATCGCCATCCTTATTCCCGTGACCTCCAGAGCAAAGCCCGAGGTGACAGCTCGCGTTTGACCCTGTTGCAGTGAGGTGAGGGTGTCCCGACCATCGATCCGGCGTTCTTCGCCGTCGCTGCTCCGCCACCAGCGTCGAGCATCGAGCCTCAGGCCTTGACGCCCTTCGAGGCTACGACCAGGAGTTAGCCACACTCCAGCACAGTCTTCCGCTCCACCCAGGTAGTCGATTAGCTTTCCATTTCTTCCAATTTCCGATTTCGCCCAATTCGTATCTCCGACGCATTTCCCTGATTCCGGCCATCTCGCGTAATATCTCGACCATCCGAACCGACCATCATCTCCGCCATTCCCTCACGCACCTTCTACGCCCTTTCACTCAACCCAGATCGCACAGGATCTGGGAGTCGAGCTCCACCGTCTCCGCCTCGCCGGAGCTCGTTCGCCCCACAGCACAGACCACCTTCACCCCGCTTCCTTGGGTCGAGGCATTTTGCCCTCGACCCGCGAAGCGTTCTGGTTGCTTTGCAGGTCCAAAGGGAGGCGTCTGAGACTTCCCAACTTCAGGCCAGGAGCTTCGCGCCGCCAGCCTCGCCGGAGCCCCTCCAGGGCTCGGTTGGGCCATCGGCCATCGTCATCAGCTGCGGGGCTGCACCAGGAGCGTGTTCGGATCATTTGCAGCAGCTGAGGAGGACCGGAGCGCACGCAGGACGTCGGCGAAGTTCGCCGGCGTCGAGTTCTTCCTCCATCTTCCAGAGCCGTCCGATGCACCCTCTGCTCCAGTTCTAATCCTAGCCGTTCATCTGTGGAGGAGCAGCGTCCATTCGATCATCCGGAGGAGCCATCTGGACCGTCAGAGCCGAGAGAGAGGGACTCTATTCACAAGAGCCACTCGTTCGTCCACGTGTCCCTCTCTCGACCGTCGATCGAGCCGAAGGGACGAAGAGAGGAGTCGCGCCGCCATCCCAGCCGTTCGATCACCACGTGGCGCCTATCCGACCGTCGGCTAATAAAGGGGTAAATATCGTAGGTCCCCCTCGTAGTTTGTTATTTTCTTTTCAGTCCTGTAAATATTTTTAGAAACTTTTTCACGTAGGGTTAATTGCAATCTGGACCTTGTGCTTTATTTTAATTGCATGTATGCCCCTGTGTGTGAGTGACCACGTGCTTCGTCACGTGTGTATCTGGGCTTTTTACATATATTGTCCTGTAGATCTGGAGTGTTAATGAATGCTTGAATCTTTTTGTGTAATTGCAATTATACCCCTGTGAGCCTTGTTTATGCGCATGTGCGGATTTTAGTGGTGTTTTTGCATCCATGTCCCTGGGCTTTTGATACGAGTTATCAAAAGCCCCTGAGACTTGGTTTTATTACAAAGTGGTCCCTGTGTGCCTCAGCCACGCTCCACGCGCGTGACTTGCTGGGCATTTTGCACCAGAGACCCCAGATCTTCGGGTATTTGCACATTGGTCCTTGTGCATAGTGCCCTCTTCTTCATTTTTGAATAAATATCAAACCACCTCCAAATCTAATGAAATTTCGACACATGGCTCCTGCCATGGTGTAGTAATTTCTGTGATTTTTGAGGACATTTTTGATTTCATTTATTATTTTTAAAAATTCAAAAACCTCCTTTTTAGTCACTGTCTAGGTTTAAAAATAACAAAAAAAATATAAAATCACCTTTAAAAATTCTAAAAAAATTAGGACTTGTAGTTTGCTTGTTGTTTGATTTTCTAGCCAATTTTGGCTATTTTTCATCACTTAAAACCCTAAAAATTGAAAAACCCTAAAAACTCATAAAATTTATAAAAATTAAATTAAAAATCCAAAAACAATAATTAGGGTGCCTAAATTTTCCTTATTCTTCATAGTTTACAGGAAAATTACCTCCAGGGTTGATTGAAACTCTTAAATATTTTATTTTTGAGTTTCTAACCCTGCTGGACAGTACCTCTTCTTGGTTGCATTGTTTGATTTTTAATAAATAATTTATCCATTAGAAAAATTCCAAAAATTCACCAAAAACATAAAAATTATAAAACACATAAAAACATTTTCTTTGAATTTTTGCTTGATTTTTAATGCTTTAAATAAATTGTTGAAGTTCATTATCTGTGTGCCTTCTTTAATTTTCTCATCATTTAAAAATCTAAAAAATATAAAAACAAATAAAAACCACTAAAAAGTACTCTCTTGGATTCTGACTACATCGTAGGCTATTTTAGCCAATCTGTGCTCCTTGTGTTCGACCCTGGGAGCTATACCAGGTTAATCCTCTAGCAGGACCACTTCTCTGTGTTTCATTGATTTATTTTCATTTGTGGTTCATTTTCTTGACTGACACGTTCTGAGTGACTGAGGTCGCAACGACCTATATTTTCTGTACCTTCACCTCAGTCGTTCGGGATTTTGTGTCATCATCGGATGGGAAGCAGCAAAGGTCTGGCATTCACCTTGTTCGATGGGAAGAGATCACGCAGAAGAAAAGCAAGGGAGGTCTGGGTGTTAGAGATGTTTGCAGTATGAATAAGGCTCTTCTGGCCAAATGGGTGATGCGGATCTGGGGCAACAACGACAGTTTGGTCATCAACCTGCTTCGTAATATTTATGGAGTTAGGGGCTCTCTTGAGACTAGGAGATTAAGGTTTGAATCTTCACTTTGGAGCGGTATTAGAGGCATCCTGCCGTCGTTGCGGGAGGGTTTGAGGCCTAAGGTAGGGTCTGGGGAAGTTTTCAGATTCTGGCAGGATAACTGGACGGGCGAGGGGATCCTTAGCACTAGGTTCCCCAGGCTTTTTGCTTTGGCAGCAGACAAAGATTGTTCTATGGCGGATGCTTGTGGCTCTGGATCATGGAACCCTCGGTTCATTTCTGTCATCCCAGAGCGGAGGTTGGGAGATTTTTTGAGGCTGTGTGCATAATTGCCATCCCCATCCTGTATTACGCAGGGAAGGGATCATTTTCTTTGGGAGGGGGGCAGATTCTCAGTGAAGAAGGCCTACGACATGTTCAGGGGGAACCCATATTTCATTGATCCAGATGAGGTTCAGGACATGAAGATCATATGGGCTAGCAAGATCCCTAACAGGGTGAAGATATTCCTTTGGTGTCTCAAGAGAGGAAGGATTTGTGACAAGGCGAGAAGGGGAAGATTGTTTGGGATTGCTGACACGAACTGTGATAGATGTGGGGAGCATCTCGAGGACGCGGAACATCTTTTCTTTAAGTGTCCATTTTCGCTTCAGATATGGAAGGAGTTGGGGGCACGTGGGCCTCTATTGGTGGTGAGTATGATTTCTGGAGGATGGTAAGGTCGCTTGGGGGCAACTCGATGGACGACTGTGCTCTTCCTTTTGCGGCATTATGGTCCATTTGGGGAGGAAGGAATGATTTGGTGTTTAACAACCAAAGATTTTATTCTGAAAATGTATTAGCCTTGTGCCTCTCCCTTTATCGGCTATGGTCTTCTAGTTAATGTATCTATTTTTGATCTGGTTTTAATATAATTTCAGTGGTGAGTCCGCCTTGGGACTTCACCCTCTTGCTTCTCAAAAAAAATATAGGTAAAATGGGGTTTCTCCCTGCGGATGCAAACTTGGCTCCCTGCCATATTTTCCCATTTTTTATTTTTATTTAAAATGAATCAATGGATTTTTTATCATTATATCCAAAATATTATGTAATTCAAGTTTTGTGCGAAACAGAGATTCTTACAACCTCGATCCAGATAGTCATTTTTAACGGTCGTAGAATTGTTGAAATCGATCTTGTCTGGATGGAGGCCGTAGGAGTCTCTATGTCACCTGAAATTTGAATAACATATTATAGAGATATAATGATGAAAACTACGATCTCGTTTTTAAAAATAAAAAATGGCAAAATATGGCGTGGGAGCCAAGTTAGCTCCCCGAGCGGCCTCAGTTTACCCTATATATATGGCTTATCCAATGGACCTCATGCTCATTAAAGATAAGATGAGCCCATAATCTCATCCGTTAGATCTTAGTCCCAAGATTAGTAACTTAAGTAACTTTCATGTTACCATCAGTAGCGAACACATCAGTAACTTTCGTATTGCTACCAGTAACACTTTATATCAGTGATACTGAACGCATCAGTAACCTTCGTATTTTCATCAGCAATACTTTATATCAGTTATACTAAACGTATCAAAAAAATTTATATTACCATCAACAACTTTAAATCGTTGTAAGTTAAAGGAATTATTTTAATAAATAACTTTGGTTTGCACTTACTTATAACTTTATATAAGGTACTAAAGCTATGATATTACTTATTGAAGCTTCGATATATGTTACTGAAGCTTTGATATATATTACTTACTGAAGCTTGTATTTTTATTACTGAAGCTGCTGGAGATGAAGCGGACTCATCTCATCTCTAATGAGCACGTGGTCAATTGGATAAAAGTCCTATGTATATATATATGGAGATAGGGATGCTAGCGGGTTGGGTTTGGGGCGGATATTACTATTTCAAACCCATATCTATTTATAATATCACTACCCATACCCGTCCATTTATTTAACGGGTAATTTCTAGCGGGTATCATATACCCATCGGATACCCGTATATCCAATGGGTACACATATCTTCAACAAGGTAAATCTTAAGTTGTTCATAAATGTATACAAGATTTTCACAGATAAACGAAATAGAGTAATATCGTGTAATATGGCGATTCATAAAAATGTGCAGTATATAGAGAATATTAAATGTTTATATATGTTAAGTGTTTAACTCTTTTGTGTTGATAGTTTTTATTTATTAAAGATATAAAATTTAGTTGAATAATGAATAAATGGATGAAGAGGTGAAAATTGAGTTGGATATTTATACATGTAGAACGATCCATATTAGATATGAAATGGATTTGGGTCTAGTTTGATTAAAATGCAACATACACAACTATCTTTATATATTTTTTTATTCGGATTTGGGGCAGGTTCGGGTACCCAAAAGGCAATCCCAAACCCATACCCATACCCACATGGGTAATCAATTCAAAATCCAAACCCGTCCAAAAGTAAATTGGGCAGATTTCAGGTCCTTAAATGGGGCGGGTTTGGGTCGGATACTCAATGGGTAGACCCAGATTAAAAAGAGGTATAAAATTGATGTGAGTTGATAGAAGAGAAAGAAAGAAGATTTGGATTTTACGTTTAAATCTAGTGGGCAACTTTGTCCAAATTAAAAGTAACCATTTTTAGGTTAGAGTAATATCGTCGAATGAGGACACTCTCGTTTGGTTGCCAGATTACCCTAAGCTAACCTTGTTTATCCTCATGTAGGGATGTCAACGGGTCATGTTTGGGGCAGGTATCAATATTTCCAAACCCGTAACCATTTATAAAATCACTACCCATAGACGCTCATTTATTAAACATGTAATTTCTACCAGGAACCCGTATACCCGACAGATACCCTTGTACTCAATGGGTACCCACATATTTGACATAATAAAATTTTAAGCTATTAATAAATGTACATAAGATTTTTATACATGGATTAAATATAGAAGATCATGTAATATGGTGGCACACAAAGATGTGTCATGTGTAGGGAATTTTAAAGATTTATATATATTAGATGTTTAATTTTTTTGGGTTGCTAATTTATTGAAGATATAAAAAGATAGTTGAATATGAATAAATGGATATAAAGGAGAAAATGAGATGGGGTTTTATATATACAACTTGATACCTATTATATAAGAAGTAGATTTGATAAGTTTGACTAAAATGCAACACACACACACACAAATTATCTATTCGAGTTTGAGGCGAGTTCGTGTTCGGGTACCCACAAGGCAATTCTAAATCCATTGAAGCGTCCCGGGCTTAGATCCCCGGTCCGTTATCGAGGAAAACTGGCCCTGACAACTTGTTGGGTTCGAGCCCAATTGGACCCGTTGACAACTACCCAAAATGCTTAAGCCCAAATTGCCAAGTATTAATCCCCACCACTTATAAACCACACCCCACACTTTGTGAGTTTTCCATGTGGTACTATGTTTGGGTTGGGGGTGTTACACCTATACCCATACTCGCATGGGTAATAATTTGAAGATCCAAACCCATCCATAAATAAATAGGTCGGTTTTCGGGTCCTTAAATGGATCGGTACCCAATGGGTATACTCATATTGACATCCCTACCCCTCTGCATTCGAAGGTTGGAACTAATATATTTTAATCACATTCAAATACAAAATTTAACATAAAAATCATATTATAATCATGGGATTTTTACCCGGCAGACCCTGTAATCTTTTACAATTATCGCTACGACCTTTGAAACATCCTAATTCCTCCCGCGACCTCATAAAGTTGCTAACCCTTACCCTACAGACGCCCGTTAATTGATCCGTTAAAATGGACCAGATTCCATTATGTTCCTTTATACTATACCCATTTTGTTTATTAAATTTACATTGAATGCCACTCCATCATCTGGCACCCCCTCCTGCCGTTGTTGCCATGAGTCTGTAGGTGGATTTCACGTGTTGCCTGATGTGTTGCCATACGACGGAGCCCTGTTTGAGAACCCATCGCCGAAGGACCCCCCCCCCCCCCCCCGCGCCGATGATGGAGGACCCCCCCACCCCAGCGCCGTTGCTTCCCCCCACCCCGACGCGATGGAGCCCCTCCCCCCTGCGCGATGGAGCCCCCCACCCCGCGCGCGATGGAGGAACACCCCCCCCCGCTGAAGCCCCCCTCCGGCGATGCCGCCGATGCTGCTACCCGCGCGCCGCCGCTGCGCCCCTGCTGCTCTCCCGATGATGCAGCTCCCCTGCTTCCCCGACGATGGAGCCCCCCCCATTCCTCCCCATGCTCCGCTGATGGAGGACCGCTGCTGTTCTCCAGACGATGGAGCCCCTGCTGCTCTCCAGACGATGGACCCACCCCCTGCTTCCGTCGATTTATTTTTTCCTATTTTTTTCATATGGATAGTAAATTGGTTATGTAAACTCAAGACTAACCCAAGTAACTAATTCAAATATAGTTAGAATTGACGGCATGGTTTGTTGGGTAAGACGGAGCAACTTTACGAGGTCAGGGGAGGAATTAGGATGTTTCACAAGTCGTAGCGGTAATTGCAAAAGATTACAGGGTCTGCCGGGTAAAAATCCGTATAATCATTACAAAATTAATGTAGTACATAATCAATGTAACACCACATCACATTTATCATTATGATTCTCTCCAACCATCCTTACCATCAAAGCAAACATGCAATATATGCCATCCGTTTCCATAAAATTATAACAATTACAAAATTAACAAAAATCCTGGAAATGTTTGGCCTCTTTAGTTTATTTTGGTGCAGTAACAAGCACACGATAGCTTGCAAAGAAGAAACGTGCCCTTAAAAGAGTGTTTACCTGACAACAGATTGTGCTCCAAAATTAATCATGCCCACGAGGGGAAGCGAGCGAGTAGAATCGACGCCGAGCACATCGTTCTCGAATAATCTAAGCTCCAGGGCGGATATGAAAGGCCTCCCGATACCCTTGTCCACGAGGCAAACAAGCAGAGATCTGCCACGTGCGGCTTCCAGTATCTCGTAAACTTGGGGGGTGGAAGAATTTGAGAACGACACCTCAGACCATAGATTGGTGCCAATATGGAGATTGAATCGTGGCGCAGCATCGAGCCCATCGTAGTTACCATACAAAAAGTACGCTCTCACCAGATAGTCCTTTCCTTTGTCAACGGGGAGAGAGTAACAGCTCCTCTTTCCATCTGGAAAGCTTCTGAGATCATGCAGCAGCAGGTCCTGCACTCCAGCCTCGATCGCCGGAGATATCCGACCATTCACGCCGGTATCTATATAAGGCGAGTCAGACGTGTATATGATCCCTGTAGTGTCTGTGAAGCTATAGTTTGCAGGCTTCCCACAGTCCAGGCTTAAAAAACCTGCAGCCAAGACAAGCTCAGGTACATCAATCAAGTTACAAAAATATGAATGCCTATCTAATGTTTCCAATCTTTCCATAACCGGAAGCTCATTAAGACTCTCCGGGGATATATAGTTTTGCATAATCCGATTGCAGATTACATTTCTAGAACAGAAAACAGTAATTACGTAGAGAATTATTCTAAAGACGGGACGAGCCCGAAGCATCAAAATCGTGGCAAAAGGGAACACAGTACCCGATTGTCCATGGACAAGTAAAGGGAAGGCGAAGAGTTGCACAAGGACGATATAGCCCAGTGCGGCCATTCCCCTCAGCCTAAACTCGGAGTCGTGGATAGAGAGACAGAGAGGTCGTTTATGTAGAGAACATACCATTGTGACCAATGACATGTCTTCCTGTCGCATCTGTTTTCCTCCTTAAAAAAGAGATCAGGTGCGAAATTATTAATCACGTCTGTGCGATGCAATGTCAACTGCATCATACCAAGATACAATCCCACGTTGACATGAGTACAAACATGCGCCGCAGAAACATCCTGTGCGAGTCCAGTTACTCAGCATCAAGGTTTTAAAAGCCGAACCAAACCGGCCGGTTCAACCGATTAAACCAAGAACCGGAAGAAAAACAGTCCAACCACTTGATTTTTATTCAGAAACTAAAAATCAATCAAAATCGATCAAAACCCGGTTGGACCTCTTAAGCCCGGTTGAACCATGAACCAAATCATCGGTTCAACCATCCATTTTTGACAAAAAATAAATTTTGATAATTTAATAAAATGTAAACTTTTAAAAATTATTCATAATCTAGTCTCATTCTAACCTATAATATAGTAATCTTTTATCTTTTCTCCTTTCACATGTGTCAATGACCCATTATCACATTTCACTTCCTGCCATATAAGCATGACTTCTCGTCTCAAATATTACTCGTGTTTGTCTACTTCTAACAACAACAAAGGAAGAGTATGTCATAGTTATGCTATGAGAAGTAATCAATTAAAGACACTTATTACCAACTAAAGTTTAAATAGTTCTAAAAGTGTTAATTTTATACATCACACACACATGAATTTTACAAAATATGTTTATTATGCCTTTTTGAGTTTTTCTAATAACATTTATACCATAATATTTAGCGATGTCTCTTGTGCTCCTATATTCTTAAAAAAATTGCAATGTTATTCTTATGTTGGTATAATATAGGAGCACACTTATACTAATAAAATGTCACTACTATCCATTTTGTAAAAATATATAGGATTGCACAATTGTAAAAAAAGGAGTATAAGTGTTATTGGAAAACAAGGAATGACACGATGATATAGATCCTTTAAAGATATGATGTAGCATTTTCATATTTATCTGTATAATACTAACGGTCTAACTCGGTTCGACCCGGTTAAACCAAACGAACTAAACCAACAGTACATCGGTTCGGTCTTTACCGATTTTTATGAACTGATGACGTCATCACTGGTTCGACCGGTCGGTCACATTGGTCCGACCATAAAAACCAAAAACTGATACTTACTCGATTTGATGTCCGGTCCGATTTTTAAAACCTTGGTTAGCATTGCACGGTCGTTTAGATGGAAAATGGCAGTTGTCCCATCTCATCCAGCCGCTTTACAGACCGAGTTAATACAGGAAAAAGGATCCTATGGTTTAATGGGAAATATAACAGAGGTGCTGTAGATTTTTTTCCACAATTTCAATTTTCAAAATCCAACTTTATGGATTATATCTTTGACTAATGTTCCACACATTCTCAAAATTTCGCTAAAATCTGAAGGCATTTGCTATTTTATTTCAATGGTCAAATGTACGGTCAACATTTAAGCAACTTAAATCCCATTTAAAACCAGTCATCTGGGGCAAGACTGTTACAAATGATGACCTCGTTATGTCCATCCTAAATGGACTGGAACTAGATTACGAGTCTCTAGTCACTATGATTTCCAATCAATTGAATACCCTCAAATATGATGATGTTACCAGATTAATTCTTAGTCATGAAAAAATACTCTCTCGATATCAAAATATGATTACAATCGATCAATTATCCCAAAAACACTGTTTAAAGAATATCAGCTCCAAGGACTCAAACAAAATAGTACTGCAACCATGGAAGGCCGTATCCTGATATATCGGCGATACATCGGTATCGACAGGTCACCGATATATCGTCGATATGTCCGATATCGAGTATCGATAGGCAAAAAGGCGAGCTGAATCCCGATGTCGGTGACGTATCGACATGGTACCAATATCGATACCGATATCGATATGTCCTTCCATGACTGCAACCACTGAACATATATGGCCTTAGTACTTCTTACCCGTGTTGGTATTTTAAACTTTATTTCAAATACTTGATTTATGAAAAAATAAATGTAAAGATATTCATAAGTATATGTCTATATGCCTTTAACGTTTTTTTTAATTGTGTAATTATTGTCTTTTTATATTGACTGTTATCATTGTGCCATTCTGATGGCACGAAAATCCAAGAGACTAAGGTAATCAGGTGTATCTAAGATGGTCGTTGCGACCTCGGTCACTCAGACGTGCCAATCAAGAAAAATCAAACCACTAAAGATAGACAAAATCGATCAAAAACCCCCCATTTGTTGAGATCAAACACAATGATTCTATCCCTTCTACTCTTTTGAGTTAGTCTATTCTTGAAGGAATGATCTATTGTTGCTCAATAGATCTCAACGTTGGTACGTGCATACCCATTGAGATCTCGCCGTTGTATCCTGAAGAATAGTCGTACCAATACCGATTGCACCATCGGAATCTCTGTGGGGGTACGAATCTATTCTTAAGGTCAGTGCATTTTGCACGCCTCGGCAAGTTGGTTCGTCTCATCAAATCCGGTATCTATCTAACCCTCTTTATATTTTTATACATTTATATTTATATCTTATTATTTACTTTACTTACAATCTTAAGAATAGATTCGGAGGGTTTGTTATTTCTTTTATCCAAATACATGCTCTTAGATATAGCCTTAGTTGAGCAACTTTCCGGTTCTACATAATGTTGAAAAAAATGTTGCCAGAATTTTTTTTTGAGAGTTGAATGATGTGGCTATATTCTGAAAATATCGAGCTTGAAATATCCGAAAGTGTGGTGGAGTTTTGCTATCAATCATTTATCTCATAAACTTGTTTTACCTTTAAAAAAAATCCGAGGGGCTCGATTGACGTTTGCCAGTGTATGTTGTTGATTTTTTCCTTCTGATTTCAAACGACAATGGATAAACTATTATTTAATAAACGTTACATGCGTTGAGGTTTTATATGTAACATGGATAGAGAGATTGTAATATAAAAGGCTTCTGTGAAAATCTCTCTCCGCATCAAAAGATCTATTTCAACACATTTTTTTACATTCACACGATATTCCTTTTATTAGGATGGTATTTATAAAAAAAGGGTATTCCATCTTCATAATATCCATGTTGTTCATTGTAATATTACATGTAGATCTCATGTGATTAAAAAAATAGAAAAAAAGGTACTTCATTTTTTTTAACCGTTCGTATGATCAAAGATATGGGAGAAATAGATACCATCTTGAGAATAAATTTGTCATAAAGAATAATTATATTTCTCCATCTCAAGAGTATTAGAGATTGGAAAGTTTTGTTCTTCTTTTGAATGCACGCTGGTAAGTATTCCTTCTACTATTTTTTTTAAAAAGGAAGAAGAGTAAAAGTGGTAGTATACTTCAAAATAAATATGCACAAATTATTATCTGTCTTATGCATTAGACAAGATGTTGCATATTTTGTTGAAAGTTATGCAGGTACACTCTAAATTCAGAAGAAAGTATTTGATGCTCTCGCTAGAATACTTTCATATCTTAAAGAAGCATTGTGCTATCAATTCTTTGTGGAGATCCTCCAATTCTTGAAGGATATTATGATGCAAATTCTATCCATTATTCAGATGAATCGAAAATTACTATTAGATATGTTCTTCCTTCTGTAAGAGGAGCTATGTTTTTTTGGAAAATAACCGTACGGACATACATTGCTTGATCTACAATGAATCCAAGTTTATTGCGCTAGAGAAGGCATATTCTGAGGATGTGTTTGATAAACATCTCAACGGATCTTCTCATTTTAATGAAGTCAATGCTACCACTATTCATCCATTGTGCTAGCCATGTTAATATAGCAAGAGTTAAAAATGTTTTATAATGGGAGAAGCATGCAAATTCTCCAGGCATATTCTCCTGAGAGACAATATTGTGAAACATCTCATGGCATCATATCCATGGATTATGTGAAGCCAGAGTGGAATTTGGCTGATCTTCTGACTAAACCACAAAGCAGAAAGCTTGTGGAGCGTACATCGAGGGGAATGGGATTGTGCCCAAATCAGTAGTCGAAGTGATGGAAATCCAACCTTCATGAACGGAGATCCCGGGAAGGAGGTTCATATGCGATAAACAAGTCAGTAGACGACTTAGAGGATACTATCAATTATTCCAAATTCTTATGGTGTACAATATGATAGTATCATAAGTGGTGAGGTTGAACATACTTGTTCTTAATGGACGTCATAGCCCAAATTGGGTGGTGTGTAAATGCAGTATACACTTGATGATGATCCACCTATATGGGTGTGGAGGTGAGGCCGCTTCCTATGAGATTCTTGGGCAAAATCCCTAGAGCACTCATGAAAATCCAGGTAGACGCATGGCCGAAACGTGTCAACCCGCATGAGCAACAAAGATTAAAAAAAATGTAATGTGAGATTCGAGTCAATGGTTTCACAAATAAAAGATTGGTTCATAGGAATTTTAATTCCATCAACCTTTAGAAACTACATTCATATTCTCTACGTCTTGGTTCATAGTCGATAAGACACCAAGTCTTATGCATTGCATTTTTAGTTCCTTCAAGTGTCGTCTTTACGTTTTTAACCCTCTTTTATGGTTATCTTTATTTCTTTTTTGAAATTGTGGGGGATGAAAAGAGATACTTCAAAAAAAGTATTTGAAATAGTGGGGGATTGTTGGTATTTTAAACTTTATTTCAAATACTTGATTTATGAAAAAATAAATGTAAAAATATTCATAAGTATATGTCTATATGCCTTTAACGTTTTTTTTAATTGTGTAATTATTGTCTTTTTATATTGACTGTTATCATTGTGCCATTCCTTATGCTTGTATATTAACTTTATTACAAGATTATATTAGCTAAGGACTTACGGTTTCTTTGGAGATGTAATTACATCTTGTTTTATTCCTTATTATCATAATAACATTATTAATATAATACTTGCAATTCTGTACGTTGCATGCTTGTCATTGTTATTATATTAATATGATCATCATCATTATTCCATCCGTTAGAGATTTCAAGAGAAACGTCTTTAAAAAATAATTATTTTATATTATTTGCATAATTCAAAAGCACTAATTAATTAGTGTATTATTATCCCTCCGTTAAGTTTTGAATTTTTGTACATAACGGTTCTTGACCTCATGTCCTATATAAGGTTGTCCATTTGTTGAGATCAAAGACAATGATTCTATCCCTTCTACTCTTTTGAGTTAGTCTATTCTTGAAAGAATGATCTATTATTGCTCAATAGATCTCAATGTTGGTATGTGCATACCCATTGAGATCTCGCCGTTGTATCCTGGAGAATAGTCGTACCAATACCGATTGCACCATCGGAATCTCTGTGGGGGTACGAATCTATTCTTAAGGTCAATGCATTTTGCATGCCTCGGCAAGTTGGTTCGTCTCATCAAATCCGGTATCTATCTAACCCTCTTTATATTTTTATACATTTATATTTATATCTTATTATTTACTTTACTTACAATCTTAAGAATAGATTCGGAGGGTTTGTTATTTCTTTTATCCAAATACATGCTCTTAGATGTAGCCTTAGTTGAGCAACTTTCCGGTTCTACATAATGTTGAAAAAAATGTTGACAGAATTTTTTTTTGAGAGTTGAATGATGTGGCTATATTCTGAAAATATCGACCTTGAAATATCCGAAAGTGTGGTGGAGTTTTGCTATCAATCATTTATCTCATAAACTTGTTTTATCTTTAAAAAAAATCCGAGGGGCTCGATTGACGTTTGCCAGTGTATGTTGTTGATTTTTTCCTTCTGATTTCAAATGGCAATGGATAAACTATTATTTAATAAACGTTACATGCGTTGAGGTTTTATATGTAACATGGATGGAGAGATTGTAATATAAAAGGCTTATGTGAAAATCTCTCTCCGCATCAAAAGATCTATTTCAACACATTTTTTTTACATTCACACGATATTCCTTTTATTAGGATGGTATTTATAAAAAAAGGGTATTCCATCTTCATAATATCCATGTTGTTCATTGTAATATTACATGTAGATCTCATGTGATTAAAAAAATAGAAAAAAGGTACTTCATTTTTTTTAACCGTTCGTATGATCAAAGACATGGGAGAAATAGATACCATCTTGAGAATAAATTTGTCATAAAGAACAATTATATTTCTCCATCTCAAGAGTATTAGAGATTGGAAAGTTTTGTTCTTCTTTTGAATGCACGCTGGTAAGTATTCCTTCTACTATTTTTTTTAAAAAAGGAAGAAGAGTAAAAGTGGTAGTATACTTCAAAATAAATATGCACGAATTATTATCTGTCTTATGCATTAGACAAGATGTTGCATATTTTGTTGAAAGTTATGCGGGTACACTCTAAATTCAGAAGAAAGTATTTGATGCTCTCGCTAGAATACTTTCATATCTTAAAGAAGCATTGTGCTATCAATTCTTTGTGGAGATCCTCCAATTCTTGAAGGATATTATGATGCAAATTCTATCCATTATTCAGATGAATCAAAAATTACTATTAGATATGTTCTTCCTTCTGTAAGAGGAGCTATGTTTTTTTGGAAAATAACCGTGCGGACATACATTGCTTGATCTACAATGAATCCAAGTTTATTGCGCTAGAGAAGGCATATTCTGAGGATGTGGTTGGTAAACATCTCAACGGATCTTCTCATTTTAATGAAGTCAATGCTACCACTATTCATCCATTGTGCTAGCCATGTTAATATAGCAAGAGTTAAAAATGTTTTATAATGGGAGAAGCATGCAAATTCTCCAGGCATATTCTCCTGAGAGACAATATTGTGAAACATCTCATGGCATCATATCCATGGATTATGTGAAGTCAGAGTGGAATTTGGCTGATCTTCTGACTAAACCAAACTTGTGAAACCGGGGTGTGTCTCTTTTGAGTATCTAAGATACCTTTGAAACCCAAACTTGTATCACTATACGATGAAGACCCTTTTTAGTTGTTATCCCGACTCTTAGGTCCTAATATCATTTGGTCCAAGTAGACACTTTGAAATGGTTGGGAGCGCTCGCCTTTGGTGGAATCTCGTAGAATTTGTATTTGTAATGATAGAGCTTTTCTTTTAAGAAAACTTCTCTTGAATTTTATTTCAATGTTTGGCTAGCTCCACTGCTTTTACCAAAAGTTGACGCATACTGATCAACAATTAATTAAGATTTTATCACACCCTGACACATATGTAAATAACAAACGATAGCATGAAAACTTGTTCACATACTGGCTAGGGTTTGTTGACACTCAGGTTTCTTGAAGGCTTCATTAACTTTATCCCTTCCTCGAGCATCATTAAATCGGGTCTAGACTCAAATCACCAGTCCCATTTCCTCAAGTGATAAGTCAACTGATCTCATCAATCATGCAGTTGTGAAAGTGACGTGCTGATCATATTCTTTAGAAGGTAGAGATGAAGAGTGCAATATAGCGCTCAAATCCTCAAACTAGGGAAGTGTAGATTATTAAGCTTAAAAAATCCTAATGACTAAGGCTGGCTAACTTAGTCTCTCAAGATCTCAGAAATCCAGTGTCTTCAAATCCTCAAGCTTTGAGTGATAGTGAGTGTGTCATGAATACACGAACTCCATAGTTAGTGGCTTTTTGTGATTTTTATCTTTTGCATTTTTTATGAATTTTAATTTTTCATTTTTATTCTTCATATATAATGACTGACCCAATGTCATATGAATAGTTGCACCTACTTCTAGCCAGTATAGGTGTAAGTACGGACCGTTACACGGCTAACCATGTTACTTCAAGACAATGCCTTACGCATTTTCTTTTAACTACTCATTTTGCTAAGTGAGACCGTAGTTCCCTCACTGAAGAGTAGATACTCATTTTTAAGCATGGTAGTCTCTACCAAAATTTTTTTAAATTTTCCAGATTTTTATGAAATTTTTGAATAAGGTTAATTTTATTTACAAAAAGTTAATACCACATTTTTCAAAAAGTTTTTTGAGGACCTAATTTTTTTTGAAAATATTCACATAAAAAATAACATAATAAAAATCAAGGAACAAAAAAAGAAAAGCTGCCTCCCCGACAACGACATCATTTGATGAACTGCTTTTCTACTACATTAATGATTGTATTTTATCGTAGTACAGGTGGTAGAAATGATTCAACAAAAACTACATTTTTTAATATGTGGAAGTTATTTTACTTGGTAAGTGTACCAAGGTCGAACACAGGGACACGGGCCTCTTCATCTATTTATCAGAAATTACCGTTTAATTAATGAGTGAATATTTTCTAATCTTAGATCTTTATGTAGATGTGACATGAAATGCAGATATGCAGATAAAATGACGCAAGAAGAGAGTAGAAAGATGTATGTATTTTTTTATTTTAAAATGCAATTAAATGAGATACACGATGAAGAACATTCAACAAATGCATTCAGTTATTTACAATTTCAAATATGCCTTAAAATTATCAAATCAATGAGCAACAAATTAAGATTTAAGTTCATAGACAAATTAAACACAAAGGATAAATAATGGCACTTAAATTGTGAGCGGGAGACACCAAATATCATCCAAGAATTAGCAACTATAATTTGGTGTTAAATTATGAATTAAACATGTCATTATATAGAGGATAAAATTTGCAACACAATGAAACTAAAATCATGGAAAACGGAGTTCATATGCTCAAGATATGCTAAAAATAGTGCAAGGGTATAATTGTAATAAAGATGCATTAAAATAAAAGATAAATAATCGCAAAAATACCCAAGAGGGGTATTTTTGTAATAAATGAAAGCCGGAATGGCCCCTTCATAATTTTCCCTTTTGCATGCAGGGACATTTTTGCAATTATTGAAATCTGGCCAAGTCTTCCTGAAATTTACCCCAGGCACACACTTGAGGCACGCGCCTGGATGTGATTCCTGAAAATATCGAGGTCTTCAATGCAATTTACTCAGCCCCTCACATGCGAGGCACACGAGGGGGATAGGCTCGGGAGGCGGCCTAGGCTCGGGTGGCGTGGTTTCTCCTAGCACTTCGACTCTTTGTCTCTGGTCTCCATGGTTGCAGGATCGATGGGCGCTACGTGGCTCCATCAGGGTCGTTGGATTGCCGCCGAGAGGCACCATCCAACGGCACTTACGCTTCATCTCTGTCGGAGGAGCGACTACATAGTTGGAGCTCCGACGACCTCGCCATAGCTCCTCCGAGCTCCCCCATGTTCGTAGAAGGTTGTCGAAGCATCGTGGCCACCTGGCGAAGGTGGCTGACCAGAGGCAAAACTGCGAGGGTAGCTAGAGGTGGTGGCCAATGAAGCATCACCAAAGGCTGAGTTTGAGTTCGGAGAGGAGACTGGAGCTCCGATCATTGAAGGTACACGCAATGTTAGCATAGCCGAAGCGTACGCGTAGATGTTTGTGAACGAACTGGAGTGGAGTGGGGGCCTAATCGGAGCGGAGAAGGTGGAGGCCCAGTGGGTCCTCTGACTCTATGACGGAGGAAAGGGAACTACTGGGGAAGGGTCCTGACGGAGAGATACGACAAGCTAAGTGGTGCACGTGTATTATGGATGTCTGGTCATGGTGATTGAGCGGTGGATTGAGAGTGAGAAAGTGTGTGCGAGGGGGATTAAATGGAAGAAAAGTAGAAAAGTAGAGGAGGAAGAGATCAAACCTAATTGGAGAGGCCAATGATGACGGGAGAGGCTTGGTATGAGAACTTGGGCAACCCTTAGGTCTTCACATGACGAGGGCAGTCTATCCTCAATGCTCGGTAGTGCCTAAGCGATCGCAACACATCAGTCAAGATGCAGGGGGAGGCCACGATGGCCCTCCTACGACCTCCATCTGTCACATGGAGGCGGAGGAAGGCTAGGGCTCTTGCTCGGAATCGGTGGACAACCAGTGACAACGACGGAGGGGGTATTTTATAGGTGGCGTAGTAGAGGCATTAGGATGGTCATGGTGGAGATTTGCAATGGTTGTATTAATGGCGTGGATTGATGGAGGGGAGCTTTAGAGAGATGAGAGGTGACATGAGGGCGACGCTAAAAATGGAAGGGTGAGAAGGTAAGTGGTGAGGCATAACATCTGTAGAGGGGAGTTGGAGGTAGGCGACGCGTTCTTAGCCATTGGATTAGGGGATCCAATGGCTAAGGTTAAGACACGGATAAAGGTCCTAGATCAGATCAGGTGATCTGATCCAATGAATATAGAGCGACAGGCTGAGCGACTTAGATGATATTATATGGAGACTCATTCATCTACCAAGAGAGGAGGGGTGACGTGGTTGGAGCTTGGCCGTTGCATGGGAGATCATCTAGCAATATCGAGGACGGTAGAGGCGAATGGTTGAGATGGGATCGATCAGGGGAGATTGGAGGTGGAGAGAAGGAGTTTGGATGGTTCAGATGCAATCATCCATATCGAATCTAATGGTGAAGAAAAGGGGCGAGTGGCGCGAGGAGCAGCGGCCACATGGGCAGCCTAGAGGGCACCATGTGGTTGCACCAAAAAAATCAAAAATTAAAAAAATAGAAAAATAGAAAAGAAATAGTTAGAGGCTTAATTACAAAAAAGTCAAAACATGAAAATTTTAGATCTCACTGAGATTTACAAGTTTCTTGTTGGTCAAAAATCCAAAAGATGTCATTTGTACAAAGAAGAATTTTTACAAGCATTTTTTATGATTAAAAACACTTAATTTTAAGGGTTTTGTGATTTCTTTGTATTTTTATTTTTTAAAGTCAAAATAAATATATTCAATATTAACCTAATTTTTAGGGATTTTTAATAATAAATAAAATAATGAAAAGTGTTAGTATTAAATACAATAAATTACGGTTAGAAATTTAGTGTTAATTATATATAGTTTATTTACAATAAAAGAACAATTAATATTAGTGCTTTAATTATGGATGTTATTGAATTGTTTAAGTTAGAAGAATAATAAAAAGATTTTATCAATGATGTATTTGAGATTCATCAATCTTGCCCTTTGATTTTATTTTATTATTGTTACTGCCCCTTCTCACTTTCTCTTTTCCCTTTGAGGTCATGAAATTTAACTTATTATAAACATCAACATGCACCACATGCTTTGCTTCATGTGTTCCTCCTCTATGGCGATTCCCATCATAAAAGTATTTCTTAACATTTTTCCTTTCTGTGTTTTAGGGTCATACCGAAGTCCTCCCAAGACTTGGGACATTTCTGTGATGCACACAACTTGAAACTTCTCTGTAAGTTTCATTTTGACATCTTATAATCCATGGAATAGGAGTAAAAACTCCTGTGCTGGTTCAGAAACCGATTTTCCCTCGATCATGGAAGACGCTAAGAGCTTTGCGACAAAGTATTTCTTTATACAAAGATCCTCGGTGTTATGTTTCCTGTCCAATTCTTCCCATAACTCCTTTGCAGCCTTCACGAGTGAACAATATACGTCAAACAATTGGTTGGACAGAGCCAACAAGATGCAACTATGACCCATATTGCCATGTTCCATTCACACAGATTGCACCTTCGGCTATTGGGTGAGGGATGTTCCTTTTCCACCACAGGGCATTCAGTTTCAAGCACCAAGATCAACCCTATGGTGGTTAATAGGGATGTCAATATGGGTCTACCCATCGGGTATCCGACTCGAACCCGCCCCATTTAAGGACCCAAAACCCGCCCCATTTACTTTTGGACGGGTTTGATTTTTTGAATTGACTACCCATGCGGGTTTGGGTATGGGTTTGGTATTGCCTTGTGGGTACCCGAACTCGAACCCGCCCCGAATAAAAAAAATATATAAAGATAGATATGTGTGTTGCATTTTAATCAAACTAGCCCTAAATCCATTTCATATCTAATATGTATCCATCTACATATATAAATATCCAACTCAAATTTCTCCTCTCCATCCATTTCTTCATATTCAACTAACTTTTTCTATCTTTAATAAATAAAAACTATCAACACAAAAAAGTTAAACACGTAACATATATAAACCTTTAATATTCTCTATATATTTGCACATTTTTATGAATTGCCATATTACACAATCTCACTCTATTTTGTGTCTATCTGTGAAAATATTGTATACATACAAATAACTTAAGATTTACAATGTCGAAGATATGGGTACCCATTGGGTACACGGGTATCCGACGGGTATATGGGTACCCGCTAGAATTACCCGTTTAATAAATGGGCGGGTATAGGTAGTGATATTCTAAATGGATATGGGTTTGGGAATAGTAATAACCACCCCAAACCCGACCCACTGACATCCCTAGTGGTTAACCAGATTTCATACATTGTTGCCGATGCTTAAATTTCTGACCATCGATTTTTTAGGCATCCTGGTCATATCCAATCCCTATTTAGTCATTATGTTCGACATAATTTAAACCTGGTTCCAGATATCCTCTTTAAGATTGTTGATAACATGATCAATAAAACATGCTATAAACAATAATTATCCGGATTAATACGAATCATTATAATGCATCATAACTTAATATAGTTATAATCATGCATTTCTGATTCACATCCCGATTACAAATGTGCAAAAAAGAATTTATTTATTATGTAGAACAACATATCAAGGTGAGATCTAGGAAAGATAAACAATAAACAATTACGACAAACGAATATAGTAAATACATTAGAAAAGAGATCACTGAAGCGCTCACGAAGTATTTCTTAGAGAGGATATTGCCTCCATAATACCTGTGTGTAGGGTACCAATGATCCGCTCCAGGATATGACGTCGACCTATTCTGGATGGAGGGCATATAAGTTTCCGTTTCTGACAAAATTTGAATGACATATTAGAACGATATATTTATGAAAATCTACGGTGGTATTTTTTTAAAAAATATTTTTTTGTCAAAAATGGATGTGAAGTAGGTAAGGTTATCTACTTCATGAAGTATGCTCTCTTTCCTCTTTTTTTAATGGAGATAATTCGAAAGCGCGCTTTATATGACGTTAAGTTCAAACTAGGGGTTTTTTAGGAGAGAATTGGAAAGATAAATGTATAAACATAATATTTACATATCCTTTTAGCTATACAGCTGCTTCATTTCACACGTTTATCTCTTTTCTTTATATTATATAATATAATAATTTTCTTTTTTCCTTATATGGATTACATTTGGTCAATTTTCATCACTAGATTTTTTAAAGAGTAGAGTTAATTTTTTTGTGACGTTCCACCAATTTGTTTTATATTCATTTAATGACAATTTAGGTATATTTATACAATACCCTCAGAAACTCAATTTATTTTATTTCCCACCTTTAAAACTTCCATTTTTTTCAAAGTGCCCCATACTTGAAAATCAGATGTTACAGTTACAACACCTCTGTAGTTGGGTTACAGCTTTGGATCTGTTCCCTTGGTTTGATACAACCTGAATGGTCAACAAATAAATCGATTATATCCAATTATGTTTATCATCAGATGAGGGTTCCCTTCACCAAGATACCTTAAAAAATTCCTTTTGAAGTCTTTACTTTTATTCCGAGTAAGATCGATTCGAATCCACTTAATATTACGATGTTTTATGATATGTATCTTATGTTGCTGTTGTGGTTCGCTGATAATTGTTATTTTAGTTAGAATAACGTACAAATTTACAACTAATTCTTAAAGGACCGTTAAAATATGCAAATGTGATTATATACCACAATTATTTTTATTTTTAGATAATCCAACCTTACTATTAAAAAGTTGTCTATATTGAAAAATGTGTACGACGTAGTTATTGGAGCAGTGTTTATGAAATCGGCCGCACGGGCCGCATATGCCCGTGCGATATGCTGACCGCACCGATTTCACGAATCAATGCATTATGTGTTGGGTATACTTGCAAGTTTCCAGCCCCAACTTGGAGGCTTGTAATTTGACCCCCTTGCAGGGGTATCTATGAAAGATTTCAATCATTTGGGAAGCCCCAAAATCCCCAGCCGATTCCAGAGAACATAGAGCCCCGTCGTTCCTTCCACGCACAGCCGTTTTCGAGAGAGGAGAAGCCCTAGCTTGGGTGCTCTCTCCCATTTCCAGCAACAGCAGCAGCAAGGGGTTTCGGACCCCCTTCTCCGACTTCCTCCACGCGATCGGGAGAGCAAGAGAGAAGCCGAGCACCCGTGCTCGAGGGCAGCAACAGCTGGGTGTTTTGGGTTGAAGGGAGGAGTCGTTGGAGCGAGCTCGAGAGGAGCTGAAGCGAGGTTGCGTCCGTGGCGACCTCAAGAAGCCGTGCATCGGTTTGGGTCTCCATCCGGGAGCCCACAAGGGGAGTTACTTTGTCCTCCTTGTTTTGAGCACATTTGGTATTTTGGATACCTAGGGATAGTTTGTTCCTTGTTGAAGAACTATCCGTTGTGTGTGCTTTTACCTCGGTTTTGTGGACAACAAAACCGGGAAGAACATTAACACATTTGACCGTAGTGCTTGGTTGCCGGTCTTGCCCCGTGGTTTTTCTCTTGCTCACATTGAGTAAGGGTTTCCACGTAAAATTCTTGTCTCGTGTGGTTGCTTGCTTGCTTGTGTTTGTGCTTGTCATTGTTGCCATTTGAGTTCCCGTGTGGGGAACATATACTTGCGTTGTGCCATCTTTGCTGCAGGACAGTTTTAGGGGGGATAGATCCTGGTTGATTGATTATTCCGCTTCTCCGTATATATCCCCAACAAGTGGTATCAGAGCTCAGGTTTGAGCAAAATGGGCAAAGATGATGAAGACACAATGATCAAGCTCACAAGTAGCAACTGGCAGATCTGGAAGGCTAAGATGGAAGACATTTTGTATTGCAAGGACCTCCACGATCCGGTGGAGGGAGAGAGCGCCAAGCCAGAGAATATGTCCACGGGCGAGTGGACAAAATTGAACCGAAAGGCCATTGGTACCATTCGGAAGTGGCTTGACATGTCAGTGTTCCATCATGTTGCCGAGGAGACCAATGCCAATGAGCTATGGGACAAGTTGTCCGAGCTCTATGACCAGAAGACCGCTACCAACAAGGCTTTCTTGATTAGAAAGCTTGTGAATTTGAAGTACAAGGACGGGACCAAGGTGGCGGAGCACTTGAATGACTTCCAAAGTATTATCAACCAGTTGACATCCATGGGTTTGACACTTGATGACGAGTTGCAGTCACTTCTTCTTTTGGGCTCATTGCCAGACAGTTGGGAGACCTTAGTTGTCACTGTGAGCAACTCTGCTAAGGATAGCAAGTTGACCATGGCTATGGTCAAGGGTAGTCTCCTCAATGAGGAGATTAGATGTCGCTCTTCCGGAGAGGCATCCTCTTCTTCACACGTGTACGCAATTGAGAGGAGAGGAAGGTCCAGTAGCAGAGGAGCGTCACAGGAGAGGCAGAAATCCAGGGACAAGTCCAAGGGCAGAGGAAAGTGTCACCATTGCCAGAAGCCCGGTCACTGGAAGAGAGATTGCAGGGTTTGGAAGAGAGAGCAAGCTGAAGCCAAGAAGAATCAGAAAAATGAAGATGGGAATTTAGCTGCAGTTGTGGCAGATGAAAGTGCAGATGAGGTGATTCTCACCATCCAGGACCAGTGCTTACATGCAGGGAGTGATTTGGAGTGGGTCGTTGACACGGCCGCCTCCTATCATGTGACTCCACACAGGGAGTTCTTCACCACCTACACCAGTGGTGATTATGGGAGAGTCTTGATGGGTAATGAAAGTTACTCAAAGATCATTGGCATGGGCACCATCTCCATTCAGACAGATGTTGGGTGCTCAATGACACTCCAGAATGTGAGGCATGTTCCTGATGTGCGGCTTAGCCTTATATCTGGTTCACAGCTAGATAGTGAAGGCTACCATCTGAAGTTTAGCGACAGCAGATGCAAGATTAGCAAGGGTTCTCTCATCATGGCCAGGGGCAGCTTGTGTCACACACTCTATATGACTAGAGTGAAGGTCATGGACGGTAGTTTGCATACAAGTGAGGCAGACAATTCAGATTTGTGGCACCGTCGGCTAGGCCACATGAGCCAGAAGGGTTTGCAGCTTCTGAGCAAGAAAGAATTGATCCCCTACCACAATGACATCACTTTGTCTCCTTGTGATGCATGTGAGGTTGGGAAGAGCAGGAGTGCACCATACAGAGCCAAATCCAAGGTGAAGGGAGACCTTCTACAGTTGGTCCACTCGGATGTTTGTGGTCCCATGGACACAACCTCTTTGGGAGGCAACAGATATTTTGTCACCTTCATTGACGATGCATCTAGGAAGGTGTGGGTGTATGTGCTGAGATCGAAGGATCAAGTGTTTGATTGCTTCAAGAAGTTCCATGCCATGGTTGAGCGTGAGACAGGAAAATTGTTGAAGTGTCTACGCACAGACAATGGGGGAGAGTACACCTCCCATAGCTTTCAGAGCTATTGTGCAGAGCGCGGCGTCAGGCATGAGAGGACAGAGCCAGGCACACCCCAGCACAATGGTCTAGCTGAGAGGATGAACATGACCATTGTTGAGAGAGTTCGTTGTATGCTGAAGACAGCGAAGTTGCCCAAGACCTTTTGGGCTAAGGCGGTTCGCACCGCATGTTACTTGGTGAACCGATCTCCATCAGTTCCTTTGGGTTTTCAGATTCCAGAGCGTGTTTGGACAGGGAAAGACCCCTCATATGCTCATTTGAGGGTGTTTGGATGCAAGGCTTATGCATTGGTACCCAAGGAGCAACGGAAGAAGTTGGATGACAAGGAGGTGCCTTGTATTTTTCTTGGCTATGGAGATCAGGAGTTTGGATACCGTCTTTGGGATCCAAGGAAGAAGACAGTCACCAGGCACAGGGATGTGATTTTCTATGAGAATCAGACGTTGGCTGAGGACACCACTGAGAGTGGTGATGCAGATGAGTTCTCCATGGATGATGACAGTGATGAGGACACAGATCCCTCTCCAGTACAGGGTACAGGCGGAGAGGATGGGCAACTAGAGCAGCATGAGCCAGAAGCAGACCCCGTTGATGCAGGTCCAGGGGACCCAGGGCAGGGGGAGCTACCTCATCCAGTTGCAGACACAGCAGAGCCTCAGGTCAGGCGATCTGAGAGGACACACCAGCCGTCATCCCGCTACCCCACTTCCAGGTATGTGATGCTCACAGATGCAGGTGAGCCATACACTTTTGAGGAGGCACAGGTGCACAAGGACAAGGGTCATTGGCAGAATGCAATGAATGAGGAGATGTCATCTCTCAAGAAGAACAACACTTATGACCTTGTTGAGCTTCCTAAAGGGAAGAGAGCCTTGAAGAACAAGTGGGTGTACAAGCTGAAGTCAGATGACAGCGGCAGACAGGTCAAGCACAAGGCCAGATTGGTAGTGAAAGGATTCAGCCAAAAGGAAGGCGTGGACTATGATGAGATCTTTCTCCCCAGTGGTGAAGATGAACTCAGTGAGAATGGTGCTAGCACTTGTTGCTAGCATGGACCTTGAGCTAGAGCAGATGGATGTGAAGACGACGTTTCTTCACGGTGATTTGAAGGAAGAGATCTACATGGAGCAGCCGCAGGATTTTCAAGAGAGAGGGAAAGAGCATATAGTATGCAGGTTGAGGAAGAGTCTCTATGGCTTGAAGCAAGCCCCGAGACAATGGTACTTGAAGTTTGATGCTTTCATGGGAAAGCAAGGCTTCAAGAGGACTATAGCCGACCCATGCGTATATGTTCGTCGTCTTCCCAATGACAGGTTCGTCATTCTTTTGATATATGTGGATGACATGTTGATTATAGGTCATGATTCCAACTTGATTGCAAAGCTCAAGAGGGAACTCTCCAAAGAGTTTGAGATGAAAGATTTGGGCAAGGCTAGTCACATACTTGGGATGCATATTACAAGGGACAGGAAGAAGCACATGTTGTGGTTGTCACAAGAGAGCTATGTTGAACGCGTGTTGGAGCGGTTCAACATGAAGAATACCAAGCCTGCCAGTACGCCCTTAGCCTCTCATTTCAAGCTGAACAAAGAGTCATGTCCTTCTACTTCTGAGGAGAAAGCAGAGATGTCCAAGATTCCATACCAGTCAGCAGTTGGAAGCTTCATGTATGCAATGGTTTGCGCTAGACCCGACATAGCCCATGCAGTGGGCGTGTTGAGTAGATTCATGTCCAATCCGGGGAAGGACCATTGGGAGGCAGCGAAGTGGATCTTGAGATACTTGAGAGGGACCTCAAGTATGTGTCTTGCTTTTGGGAGGTCAGATCCCAAACTTTGTGGCTACACTGATGCAGATATGGCAGGTGATATGGACCAGAGAAACTCCATCTCAGGCTACATTTTCATTTCTGCAGGGGGAGCCATATCATGGCAATCCAAACTACAGAAATGTGTTGCTCTCTCAACTACTGAGGCAGAATACATTGCAGCAGCAGAGGCTGGGAAAGAAGTGTTGTGGCTACAACGCTTCCTTGGTGAGTTTGGATTGGATGACAGTGAGCCGGTTGTGTTTTGTGATAGCCAGAGCGCTATAGACTTGAGCAAGAGTACCATGCACCATGCTCGCACAAAACACATTGATGTGAGATACCATTGGCTGAGGGATGCAATTGAACAGAAGCAGCTTCTGTTGAAGAAGATCCACACAGATGAGAACCCCTCAGACATGTTGACAAAGGCAGTCACTCGTGACAAGCTTCAGCTCTGTAGAGAGCTGAGCGGTGTCACCTCTTGTTGATCTCCATCATAGGACAACACCTCCCCGTTGGGGCTGGAGGGGGAGGTTGTTGGGTATACTTGCAAGTTTCCAGCCCCCACTTGGGGCTTGTAATTTGACCCCCTTGCAGGGATATCTATGAAAGATTTCAATCATTTGGGAAGCCCCAAAATCCCCAGCCGATTCCAGAGAACATAGAGCCCCATCGTTCCTTCCACGCACAGCCATTTTCGAGAGAGGAGAAGACCTAGCTTGGGTGCTCTCTCCCATTTCCAGCAACAGCAGCAGCAAGGGGTTTCGGACCCCCTTCTCTGACTTCCTCCACGCGATCGGGAGAGCAAGAGAGAAGCCGAGCATCCGTGCTCGAGGGCAGCAACAGCTGGGTGTTTTGGGTTGAAGGGAGGAGTCGTTGGAGCGAGCTCGAGAGGAGCTGAAGCGAGGTTGCGTCCGTGGCGACCTCAAGAAGCTGTGCATCGGTTTGGGTCTCCATCCGGGAGCCCACAAGGGGAGTTACTTTTTCCTCCTTGTTTTGAGCACATTTGGTATTTTGGATACCTAGGGATAGTTTGTTCCTTGTTGAAGAACTATCCGTTGTGTGTGCTTGTACCTCGGTTTTGTGGGCAACAAAACCGGGAAGAACATTAACACATTTGACCGTAGTGCTTGGTTGCCGGTCTTGCCTCGTGGTTTTTCCCTTGCTCACATTGAGTAAGGGTTTCCACGTAAAATTCTTGTCTCGTGTGGTTGCTTGCTTGCTTGTGTTTGTGCTTGTCATTGTTGCCATTTGAGTTCCCATGTGGGGAACATATACTTGCGTTGTGCCATCTTTGCTGCAGGACAGTTTTAGGGGGGATAGATCCTGGTTGATTGATTATTCCGCTTCTCCGTATATATCCCCAACATTATGCACCCTTCCTGCATATGCGGCCCGCATATGCCTCACATATTCCGCATACTGCTCCAACAACTCCAACATTTCAATCTTCTTATCCAGGTCCATAATTTTGTAGCTCTGCCTCTTTATTCATTCCATTTTAAGAATATGGCATGCATTTGTATACAATTGCAATGCATTATACCATTATATATATGCAATGTTTTATGCTTTTCTAATGTATTGTTTCACGAGTATATGCAATGTATTGTCGAATATTTTTATATATATTGATTGCGATTTTGCTCATATAGTGCATGTATGTGTATTGAAATTTTGTTATTACGAATCATCTAATATGTGAAATTTTTATGGTAAATATTTTTTGTGATTAAATATGAGGTAATTAAAAGTACATACACACACATCTAATATGAACAAATTTTCTTAGATTTTCTTTAACTCCACTTAGATACATAAATTCAATGGTAATATTATTCATAACTATTTATTTATTTTTAAATTAAAAATTAGAAAACCGCATATAACCCCATATACTCCTTATATGCCCCCGCATACCGCTTATTCAATATTCGCTGACCTGTCCAAACACATACGCATACCGCTTTCCTGAACCTTGTATCGGAGTATTACAGGATTTATTTGGATATAAGTGCTCAAACATTTTTACATTAACTTTATATTATCGCGTATATTTGGTAACGAAAAAGATTAAAATTTTGTATACACAAAAGATGCAGGCAGAAGTTGTTCGAACCCGTGTTATTGAAACTGGACTGAATCACCCATTCATCGATTGGATCAGTGAAGCGGGTCTGGATTGGGTTGCTTCACACGATACCACCGGTCAAGTCAAACGATTCTCGCCGGTTTGTTTCAAATCATATTTATTTTGGTCAAACAACCGGTTCAATTGATTATTTGAAGCTCGGTTCAATTAATTTCAACTGACATTGAGCCACACTCAAATTTGAATTATTCAAAAATAACGGTTCAATTAATTCCTATGCAGGCTGAGAAAGGCTGTCATCGTTATCCTATCAATCAATTTTGTTTTATAAAAACATAAAAAGTTTACATTGAAACAGACGGCAAGCGAGCAACAAGCTACGCCGCTATTCTTTTTTGTATTGCAAAGTCAATCCCTCTAAACACTACATCCATAGATCTGGGATCCATCACATTACTGTTCATCACCTTTTGGATCCTCTTTAAAAGCTCAATAGCTTCCAGTCCTAGGAAGACAAAGGTGTCAAAAACCAAAGGATATGAAGGCATGTTGATTCTCCGTGCATGCTTTCTCATGTTCAGCCACTTTTGCTAAAGAAGCTTTAAGGGCAACCTGCCCTGTTGTGAAGGTCCCGCTCTTCAACTCCACCATCGGGATTCGGGGAAACTCCTGTCAAATCTACACAAGCATGTTTTCCGCCTATCCACCCAAAAATCAAAATATCAGCAGGTTTAAGTGTGGATCTTCCCTCCTGTGGATGTGTTAAAAAGTTCACTGGCGTCTCTTTCTTAACAGCAATACCTGCACGTTTGAGGACATCGAATATAACGTATCTAACAAGATCGTGTCTGTACTTATCCTATCTTAACCTTTCCGGTAAAGTTTCGATTTAATCTTCCGTACGATTTAAGAAACATGGATTCAACATTGTCACAAAAAAATAACATAATATTCACCCAAATTCAAAGAGCAACGAGAACATCTTTCACTGATCCACCGCATCCAAATACGAGCAAAACAATTAAAGAAAAAAAAGGCCCCACATGTATTTGTCCACAAGCCTCTCTACCCTTGTTCTTCAAACCAAACAGGAGAATTGACCAACAATCGAATGAAATCCACGGGCCGACACGACACGCCGTTATTATGAGGACATTCATCGCTGCGCCAATCTGATATTGAAGCTCTCCTGTGTCACGACACGGCTAACGCCGGACGCCGTTGCGATGCCAAGAATTTTCGTCTCGGTTAAAACACCAATGTCTTCGGGCGGCACTGGCACAGCCACGGGTTTTCCTCCTTCGTTATTTGGAGGACACTCATCGCTGCGGCTATGGCGCAGCCACATATAGACCACAACAGCTATCGCCAGGAAGGCACCTATTAATCCAGCTACAAGTCCCTCCACGAGAGGTTTCCTGTGGAGAATCATACTCGAGTTAGAAGCTTGCACTGATGGACATCCTACGTTTAATTGTCAGATTATCGAAAAAATATGCATGCCTTGGAGTACGCTTCGGCGGTGGAGGACACGGTCCTGTAATCAACCTCATCAGCATCCGAGACTTATCTTTAAGTGCTTTTGGAATAGTGCTTTCATTAAGGTCGTTGCATGTTAAATTCCTATGCAGGGAATCACAACTCAATTTCGTTGGCAAACTTTGATGATGATACTAAAACTGACAAAATCTGTATGTAAATCTCACAAGAATGTAAGCTTTGGCATCTCTGCTAAGAATTCTGGAATGGGGCCAGTCAAGTTATTTGAAGATAAATCCCTGAAATTAGATTGAGTCAATAATAGAAGTTACGGTCCGGATTCTTTTTTTTTTTTGAAACACAATAAATAGCTTTAGCATATTTACTCTATTTTCTCAGAACCAATAGAAATTGTCCAGTAGTACGATACAGACGCCTGGTTCATGCGGACGTCGATACCCAACAATACCACATTCTTCCCGCCAAACTATCACTCACCACCAAAATAACCGGCAAAATCTTTTTCGGGATGCGGGGACTCTCAATTTTCTGTTCGGTGGGAGGGATGATTTAGAGGGAGAAGGATGTTGGGAACAAGTAATCGCCTGGATATTGCGAAATCATAAAACCGAATAACTTGGTAAATTAGCAAATAAACCAATGGCACAAGAATCACAAACAATCCAAATAACAAACAAATGATGACAACCACAAGCACAAAATCAATTGCAAGTGTAGGAGAAATTTTAACGTGGAAACCCTTAAAATGAGAAGAGGAAAAATCACGACACTTATTGGACACATGAGCCCACAATGAGCCATTACACAATAAAAGTTATTGTTGATCATTCTTTAATATGAAAAGAAGAATAACATATTTGCATAATAGATCATTTAGTACAATTAGGGTTTTGTATCATGGTCATCTTGATATCATACAATTGTTGATCTAAAAGGTTAGTTCATAGAGGTTGGTGCATGGATGAATATCTAAAGAGTTAGATTGAAGACTCAGCTATACCTTCAAGTGATCATCAAGAAGGAATTTCCAGCCTGAGAAAGAAATGACAATCCAAACTCTAAATGTTGACATTCAACCAACCTCTTGATGCAGGTTCTTTGCATAAGAAGAGAGATTCAAAGTTATAGGATGAGCTGAGTTAAAGAGTTGACTCCGCGAGATCGAGATAACTAAGATCTATGTTGTATGTTGTCGTGTATAGGCATGTATCCTCTTACCAGAGATAGATGTATTACCATATGTCTGATTATGTGCATTAGACAGGTCATTAGGTTGATGACCTGACCAAGGTCTAAACACCAGTGAGCTGGTGTACATATGAAGGTATATGAGTAATACGATCTCTCAATGGGATCATACATTTTCACGACTGAAATGGAAGATATGAACTCACTCATGAGATATTAGGATAAATCAAATTCCAACTATGGTCATCTTATTTTGAAAAAAAGATAGGATTTGGGGGTATGACATATGCTTTTGGAAAGCATATGATCAAATACTTATTCCCAATGATTGAATGAGAAACTTACCGATAGAATCATGACGGAGACAGTCCAAAATGGAATCATAACTTCAAATCAAATCACAGTCTTCGAGTAACATGATGTACGAGTATTGGAAATACTCGAGGGTAATATGATCTTAAATAATTGTATAACCACGATGCTTCCATTCCCAAGGATTGATGAAACATGTTTGGATTTTAGTGACTCCACTCAGCAGTTTATCCAATCTCAGTCCAAATGTTGGATATTGATCTGAATATGATTCGGATGCAATAAGAAGATTGAATATTCTATCTGACTTGACCATACATCTCTGAGAGATCTTCTAGATATGGATACGAGATCATATCACACTATCCAAGTCATTATAAATGGAATATACAATCATGTTCTTATCTCTAAGTATTTGGGAGAAGGCACACTATTCTTAAAGGAGTTTAAGAGTTGTTCTATTAGAGACAATATATGAGCATTGTAAAATAAAAAGTAATAATGATAATTAAATTAAATTTTGATTAGCATAAATAATTTAGATATATTTGACATTATTTAGACATATGTAGAGTGAATTTACGATAATTAATTGGAAGTAATTATGATGATGAGATTAATGTGGATAGCACTATCCACAATAATCATGGATAATGTGGATGCGATATGCAATATCATAGAGATATTTAATTGTGACTAGGATTTACGATTTAGATATTAATGTGAGTTGGATTCATATCGAGCAATTAAATGTAAATGTGATTTACATTTAGTTTTGGATGGATAAGTATTATTCATAAATATCATTGGTCTATTTGCAGTTATCATAAATAATTGCAAATTATTTGATGATATTTTATTGATAAAATAATTCTATAAATAAAAATTTGATGTAATAATATTACATCAAGATAAGTGGAGAGAGAAAATAACTCTTAAGGAAGGAGGCTATCTCCTTTCTTCATTTTTGGAAGGACGCTCTCTCTCTCTTTCCTCTATATTCATGAGAAAGATTTATTTTAAGATTAAATTTTGAATCCAATTGTTCATAGAATAGGTGGCCTGATGAAAAAAAATCCCAAGTTCAATCGAACCGTGAAACCCAGATCAGTGGACTGACACGAGTCCATTTTACTGGCTGAACCAATCGGACTGGACTAAACTGGTAATCTCCAACTCTTTTGACCCGCTATCACACTGAGTTTCCAATGTGACACTATATTGAGGTGTTACATCCAATCCAACAAAGATGAGAATGCAATGATTAAATCAATTGACATTCATTGCGTATTTATCTTATAACGATTCTGATACAACAACAACAAAGCCTTTTCCCATAATTAAATAGGGTCGGCTACATGGATTCTTCGCCTCCATTCAGATCTATCATGGGTCAATCTCGGGCTTATATCCAAAAAACAAATATCCCTTCGCATAGTCTCTTTCCAACACTTCTTGTGTCGTCCTCGCCCTCTCTTAGCTGGCTCAACATCCCAACACTCACACTCCTAACTGGTGCATCAGCTGACCTTCTTTGCAAATGAACCATCTTAAACTGTTTTCTCGCATCCTATCCTCGATCGGAGCTACACCAACCTTCTTTCTGATTACATCATTCTGAATCCGATCTTTACGTGTGTTTCCACTGATGAATCTACGATTCTTATTCTTTATTCTTATATTTTAGCTTTATCTTTTAGCAAAAACATCTAGACATTGGTGTAAATATAATTATTTATCATTGCGCATGACCTTGTTAATATTACATAATTAACATACATTTTCCCAAAATAAAAGAACAAAGAGAAAAGAAAAAGAAGGATGTATTTAGAATAAATACATAGCGACCCAAACCCCAAGAGAAGGTTAAACCTTGGCATGATCGACAAGGAATATAAATAGGTAGAGATAAGGTATATTATACATAATACCTATACAAATAAATATTTATATTTATTATACATTTTGTAAATACCATGTTATTTTTGAACACTTGTATATAGCCTTAATAATAAAATAAAAACAAAAGAAAATAAAAAAACACAAATAAAATAAATATAAAATCCATAATTCATTGTGCAAAAGCCACAAAAGCTACATGTGTGTATATTGTATACATTACCGATTTATTTAACACCATTATTTAATCAAATAAAAATCATTTTATATTCCTCAAATTATTTTGTAAATAACTAAAATATAAAATAAAACATATTTTATAAAAATAATAAATTAAAAATACATAAATATAATACATAGGTATATCATACATGTATATATTACATTATACTGTATATAGTGTACACATGATGTCATAAAAACAATTAAAAATCATAGAAAAATGGTTTACAAAATAATAAAAAATTTTCATTTTATTCACTTTTTATTTTAAATCATTTACTATTTACTATTTTATATTTTATATTATTTTATTTTGTAAATCCTGATTTATGATTGGTCTACGGTGGATTGTTGACCTCGGTCATCCCCGCCTTCTAGCTGACCCGACCCGATCCACCTTTGTTGGACCCATTTTCTCCCCATTACCCCGATTGGGTCAGATGTCCATTTGCATCGATTCTTGCACCCAAATGTTTTCCTAGGATCCACGATCCTCACAGATCCCTAGGAGTAGCTGGATCTATCTAGGGTTTTGCACGATCCTCCGATCTTTCTAGACCCTAGCCTTTCCTTATAAATAATCTCTCCTCTCCCCGAGCTGAGTAGCTCATTCCTCGCCACCTTCTTGCCCCCTAGCTACCTCCAGCTGAGTGACAGGAGTTTGGAGTGCCCTTTGGAGCCTTGTTTGGTGGTCCGTTGAGCATTGCTCAGCTCGTGGCCAAAGCTCTCCGCCGCGATAAGCCTCCCGGCCTTTCACAACTTGGTTGAGGCTATAATCTCACCCTCATCCTCGACTGAAGCCCCTGAGCACATCAGAACCTTCAGGTAACCCTTATCTCACTCGCATTTTCCATTTCA
The DNA here is from genome assembly GCA_037367405.1 of Ottelia alismoides. Classification (NCBI taxonomy): domain Eukaryota; kingdom Viridiplantae; phylum Streptophyta; class Magnoliopsida; order Alismatales; family Hydrocharitaceae; genus Ottelia; species Ottelia alismoides. The sequence goes on from JAZKJV010010094.1 coordinate 269,707, forward strand.
CTTCAATTTAGTCCATACCCACATCCGTACTTCATCAGCTCCGACCAGCTCGTCGGAGCCCCGTCATACACACATAACCGCTTCGATCAGACCTCCGATCCATCCTCATACTTCCTACGCATCCAGACCCCCTTAGACTCGCTCATCGGAGCAAGATTAAGGACCGATCTCCCTCTTCCATGTACGCCGAAGATCAATCTCCATCCCCCACTCGTTTCTCGTTGTTTTCCAAGCAATAATTGGACCATAGCAAAGCCCCCGAGTCCTGCTACCCTTTGCAGGTGTTGGTTCACGCAAACAGGCCCAGTTGGTGCTCCAGCTACTCAAGCGGAGCAGCTCCAGGACGAGCACCACCACTTCGACCATCCAACTGTCATCCTTCTCATCGGAGCCGCTAACTCGATGCAGAGCATTCTTCTGAAGGTGCTGGACCACTTGGAGCAGCGATCCGACCACCCGCTTGACGCCCATCTTCGATCAGAGCTCCCCCCTACCTGTTCTTCCAACAGCTTCACATTCGTCAGATCAAAAGGAGCTCCCTCAGATTGAATCTGAGCCGCACGATCATGCCCTTTTTCCAAGAGTCAGATCAGCTTTTGACGTGGATCTGACATGCATACTCACATGCGATTAGAGCTATCAGATCCACATCCTCATGTCTCATCAGAACTGTACGTCTGAGCCACTACTAGAACCATCAGATCTTTTCGCAGAAGCACATCAGAGCCGTAGGTCAGAGCGCGTACCCCGCACGTGCCTGAGGGTATACTTCACTTTTTACCATGCATGTCTTTCTATTTCTATTTAGTCCAATAAATGTAATAAGTAGTTAGGAACTTTTGTAGTTTGGACACTCTAGTTTACACATTTGCATTGTAGTCCAGTTTGGTCGAGTCCACGTACATTCCCACATGATTATTTGAGATATTTGCAACATTTACCTTGAACTCTTTACTAGTTATTGAATGAAGTTTATGTCCTGAATATTTGCATATATACCCATGTGGATCACGTATTGCACATACATTCGCTGGATTATTTGCATAGTGACCCCTGAGTTTTTAATACTTATTATTTGCTAGGTCCAAAACTTAAAATGATTACAAAGAGGTCCATGTAAGCTGTTTTTAACCACATGTCTTTTATTTAATGTAATAAATATTAAATCAACTCCTTAAATTGCCAAAAATTACATGTAGTCTTTGATTGCACATTTTATTTGTGGTTATTTTTCTTGTTGATTTTCTCTTGCTTTCTATTATTAAAACTTCAAAAACCACAAAAAGTATCCTGGTTGTCTTAGAAAAATTAAATCACCTGAAAATTCCATACAAATTGATATAATTGTATTTTAGTGTCTTTTAGCTCCAATATTAATTTTGCTTAAAAATACCTTATAAAAACCATAAAAATCGTAAAACTCTATAAAAATTATAAAAATTATAACACAATCGTAAAAAAATAAAAAAAATAGTGATTTCATTCTCTGTTTATAGATATTTACCTATATTTTATCATAAAAATCATCCCAGGAGTTTTGGTATTTTGTATTTTTAACTTGCAAATTACTCCTGGCTGTGCACTGTTTGTTATTTTTATCACTGTTTGATTTTCAAAAAAATATAAAATATTTAAAAACTATATAAAATTTGCAAAAATAATATAAAAATATAAAAACCAAAAATATTTTTATTACAATTTTCTGAGTACTTTTGACCTATTAGAAAAATCCGAAAAGAGTACTTGTTTACATTTTTACCGCTTGTGGATATTTCTCTTATTGGAAAATTAAAATTTTGAAAAACTAAAAACCACTAAAGAGATTTTACTCCCGAAATCACACTACTTAACTCTTAATTGTGCTTCTTGTGTTCGACCCTGGTCGCTATACCGGGTAAATAAAAGTAGCGAAACTGTTTACATTTGATTGTTTCATCTCTTAGTGGTTTAATTTTCTTGTTGATTGATTTGATCAATTGAGGACAACGACAACTGATTTATTTATTCCACCTTAGTCGATCGAAAAATCGCTTCATCATCCACACATCTACCGCATTTTCATTTCTGCTACATCCATTCTCTGCACATGTCTATGGTTCACAAGCCAACATTCAGATCCATAAAGCATAGTAAGTCTCACGGCTGCTGTGTAAAACTTTCTTTTAATTTTTAAAGGGTTTTTCTTATCACAGAGAGTAACAGAGGCTCATCTCCATTTTAACCAGCCCACATTTATTCTATTAGTAACATCTCCATCAATTTTTCCATCATGTTGCAAAATAGATCCCAGATATCTAAAAGAATCTCTCTTTCAAATGTTATCGTCACCAATCTTCATCTCGATTTCTTCATCATTGCTTCCATCACAGGTGCACTCCATATATTCCGTCGTAGCCCTACTTATATGAAATCCTTTAGTCTCCAATGCATGTCTCCAGACCTCAAACTTCTCATTTACTCCATCTCTAGTCTCATCAATCAACACAATATCATCAACAAATAACATACACCAAGGTAACTCATCTTTAATGTGACTTGTCAACTCATCCATAATCAAAGTAAAAAGAAAAGGACTCAAAGCTGAACCTTGATGTAAACCAATGTCGATGCCAAAATAGCCAGTCTTCCCAGATGGGGTCCTTACATAAAATAAAGCCCTATCATACATATCCTTTATGAGGTTAATGTATAGGACATGTACTTGTATCTTCTCCAAAACTCTCCACAATATCTCTCGTGAGATAGAATCATAAGCCTTCTCCAAATCAATAAAGATCATATGGAGATTCTTCCTTTTAGCTCTATAAATTTCCATTGTTCTCCTCAACAAATGGATGGCTTAATAGTTGAGCGATATGGCTTGAATTCGAATTGAATTTCTTTACTTTGGAAACTTGCCTGAACCTTCTTTCAATCATACGTTCCCAAATTTTCATAGTATAACTCATTAGCTTGATACTTCTGTAATTTGAACAATTTTGAATGTCTCCTTTATTCTTATAAAGAGACACCCCGATACTCCTCTTCCAATCTTCATGCATTTCTTGCTTCGTCAAATAATATTGAATAGATTTGTAAGCCAAGTCAAACCACGCTCACTTAAAACTGTCCTTACTTTTACAGGGATGTCATCTGGTCCTACATCTTACCCATATCTCATAACTTTTAAAGCCTCCCCTACTTCCTTTCTTTGTATTCATCTATAGCTTGCACTATTAAAGTAACTTTCACTACTAGTTAGATCACCCAAAGTGATCTCTCTATTTCCTTCCCTAATAAAAAGTTTATGGAAGTACTGCTCCCATCTAATATCTATATCCTTCTGAGTAACAATCACATGACCTTCCTTATCCTTAGTGCATCTCACTTGAGAAAGATCTTTGGTCTTTCTTTCTCTTACTTTGGCCAACATGAAAATATTCTTCTGACCTTCCTTAGAGTCGAGATTTTTATACAAAAGTTCATGAACTTTTGACTTAGCTTCACTTATATCCTTCTTTGCCTCCTTCGCTATTTTGTAGTCTATGACAGTTTCCTCTGTTCTATCCTTAGATATAGATTTAAAGCATGTTCTTTTAATTTTTAGCTTCTCTTGCACTCCTTCACTCCACCACCAAGCCTCCTTTTGACTTGAAGCTTCTCCCTTTAGCTCTCATAGCATCTCTTTGGCTACCTTTCGGATACAAGATGCTACTGCCTCCCACATCTCGTTTGCGTTTCCGCTACAATCCCAAGATAAAGTCTTCTAAAACCTTCCCTCTGAAGCTCGATTGCTTCAGTGGAAGATTCTACCTTCTAGTTCTAGTATTCTTAGGAACCCTCCTTTTCTTTACCATCCCTTTTATTCGCACATCCAAGGCTAACAAGCGATGTTGTGTTGTCAAACTCTCTATTGGGATTACTTTATAGTCTTTACAACACAACCGATCTCTTCTCCTCAATGCAAAATAATCTATCTGTGTTCTAGTTGGGCCACTCTTATAAGTAACTAAATGCTGCTCCCTCTTCTTGAAGAGAGTGTTTGCTATGAAAAGATTATATGCCCTTACAAAATTTAAAATGACTTTTCCCTCTTCATTTCTATCCCCAAAACCATGTCCTCCATGCACACTTGCATACCCTAAAGCATCTTTTCGCACATCATTTAGATCTCCACCTATGCAAACCATCTCATTTTATGGGATTCCATGTAAAATCTTATCAAGATCCTCCCAAAAAGCTTGTTTAGTCCTTTCGTCTAAACCAATTTGCGGTGCATAAACTGAGATGGTATTCATAATTTCTTCTTCAAGTACCAATTTTAGAAAAATAATCCTATCCCTGAATCTTTGCACCTCAACCACACAATCCTTCAAATCCTTATGAACAACCAATCCAACATCGTTTCTGCCCTTATATGAATATCAAAGTTTAAAGCCTGTCTTCTCGATCTCCCTTACTTTCTCTCTAACTAATTTAGTCTCTTGAAGACATATTATATGAATCTTCTTTCTTTCCATTATATCCACTTTCTTCATCAGTTTTCAGTTAAATTGCCAATATTCCAACTACCACCGCAACTTTCTTTTTAATCTCTTTTGGACTAACTTCTTTACTCGCATGTGTCCATTATGTGAGAATCCTTGCAACTTGTAATGATTCTGATGCATGTGATTTTGTGAGAAGTAATATGACTATTTCAACGGTGTTCTTCCAAATTCACGAGATCGAGATATGGCCGTCATTCCATTAATATATGCACCTTGTTTTAGTTTTGGCCCCATGGGCCATCCACTATTAATAATGCAAGCTTATTCTCATCTCCCTTTGCCAAGGGAGTTATTCTTTCAAAAAAGATTTACAATATCGATGTTTAAATATCAATTTATGTGTATTTTGTAAAAATGATAAATATAAAAATATAACTTAAAATTTAGAATTTTATTTAATTTGTTCATCATTGAACCAAATGTAACATAAGTCAGAAGAATGTTACCTGAATTATAAGAAGCGACTCTTCTCACCATCTTCCCCTCAATCTTATGATGCAGTGGTTGTGTCAGATAGGAGTAAGGATGAAAACGGTAGGATACAGATACGAATATATATATATATATATATATATAATCACATCCTTATCTATTTTAAAATATGAGTACAAATGCGGATACGAATATTGACGGATGTAAAAAACGTATTACCTTATCCTTAAAAAATGAATATGAATGTAAAATGAATACGAATCGGATACGAATAATAACAAACTATAGATTAATTAAAATATACATGTTTAGGATTAGTTACATTAAAATAGATATACCTGATATAATAATTTCATAAAAACTATATCAACAATGGTGGATGTACTCATAAAATGTTGTTACATACATTTATCAACAAAAATATATTACTATACTTATCTACGAAAACAAATATAAGAATACAGATGCGAATATCAAAGTGATATCCATATTCACATCCTTTCCAAAACGAACAGGAATACAAATGTCAAAATATCTATTAAAAGAATACGATAGTGGACCGGATACGAATATATTAACATTCGTTTTCATCCCTAGATAGGAGGTGCATCATCTGTTGTTACAACATGTACTATATATAACACAGTGGAGTTGTCGGATCACCGTCGAACAATACTCAGAGGGGGGTGGCGATGGCTGGTACGCATCATGATGGTCAACGGCTCCGTGTTATAGCAACTGCTGTAACAACAGAGTATTCGCTGTAGTATCATATATAGCTTTTTCAAAGTAAACAACTTGCACATAATTACTAAATGAAAATAACATGATCCTGGTTACGGCAGCTAGGTATAGATCAAAGAGTTCAGGGAGAGTACAGGGAAATTGCTATAAAATATGAAGAATGCGGAAGCGATTGATAAACAGAGCATAAACAAGAAAGATCAAACATGGAAGAACAAGATTTAACGTGGAACCCTACTCCGTGAGGAGCGGGATGAAACCACGGGAGAAGCCCTCCAATAGGGCGTGTTTGTCTATTGACTTTCTCAATGAGTACAGGAGGTCTGGGGCTCCTTATATAGCCTTCCCAGAGCCTCTAAGTCCCACCACTGGTCCATATGGGACTAAACACTGGATGGGGGTAAATGGATCTTCTCCAGGATCCATTTACCCTGCTACAACACAATAGGCGCATACAACTTATACTCCAACACTCCCCCTCAAGCTGGAGCATGCAATGCTCAGCTTGGACAAACAGACAGAAACTCAACTCAACGCTACAAGACACTACGGACAATATCAACCCAACGCGCACATTGCTGCAGTCGAGGACGTTGCTTCTCATGCCGTGCATGTGAGAAGGACGAACGGGTTGGAGTTTGAGTCAACTGAAGACTCGGAATCTGACCATCGAGTCTGAACTGCGCCTGAAGTCTCCTCGTCGGAGAACTGGGTCTCTCCCATCTGGCTCAGAGAATGGTGCACTGCTCTGGTGTACCTATGATACCACATGAAAACCCTTACCCTCAATGGCATAGGGAATGGTCCTCTGCTCTGGAGTCCCTATGACTCACATGAAAACTCTGGCCTGACAACAAGAATGATGGGGACCTCGAACAAATGATGGCAACATATGCTCATCTGACAATGACCGCACACTTGTGCGTGTCTGAAACTGGACTCGGAAGACAATCGTCGAGTCTGAATAACCCATGTAGAGTCTGAAATATCTGGCTGGTCTGGATAATTTGCATCTGGCATATGACATCTGGAGAAGACCTGTGACTCTACACCATACTCCCCCTTTCTCCCATACTTGTCGGAAAACAGAGAAATCGACAAAGTTGGGAGAAGACAACATAATGGGGAAAACAAACATGAAATTTTCGGCTTTTCATTTGTTTTTTATAAGCCGCCACCTCTTTTTTTTGTAAGCCGTTCCTTTTTTTACGGCTTTTGCATCCTCTTTAAATTTGCATACGGCTTTTCTTTGTATGCGACTTTTTTTGAAACAAATACCTCCTTTGTCTTTTTTTTCTTCAACATATATCGCCCTCTTTATATTTTTTTGGAAACAAGAAGAGAATATATGCCAGCCCACATTCGGGCTCAAATCAAATTGAGCACCCCCTTTTTTCCCTATGGGCCCAACACGAACCCTCTTCTTTTTTGGAAACAAGAAGGCCGATGGGCCCCGTTTTTTTCTTTTTTTTGTGACTTTAGGGTTCCCAATGGGGAACCTTCTTTTTTTTCAAAGATCCGCCCCCCGATGGGGCCTCTTCATCTACCGCCGTCGCCAGGAGTAGGGATGCTCCGCCTGCGGCTCAACTTGGGCGATAGAATCTGGCGAGGCTTCTGGTGACATCGAGTCCTCGGAAGGGCGCGGAAGGGGCCTGTGCTCTTGGAGGGTGACGATGCGCGAAGGGAGAGGAGCACCTCCGCCTGGGGGCAGGGGTGCGCCGCCGCCTTGCTGCTTGCGCGCGCTTGCGCGTTCTGGGTCTGCGCGCGATGCTCTGCGCGCATGAGGAGTTGGATCGCGCACTGGATGGGCTGGAGCACCGCACGTGGTGCTCATCAATATGCACGCAGGAATGCTGCTGTGTGCGAGGGAGAAATGCGGGTCGCCTGGGCGATCTGGAGGGTTGCGTCGATCTAGAGCGCCGCTTGAGGCTTCTGATGAGGGCATCGCGCACCTCGCGCCTGATAAGCTGTCCTGAAGGCTAGGGTATAGGTGCTAAATTGGTCGTTGCGACCCAAGCGATCAAGTCGACTTAATCAAGAAAAAGATCAGACCACTAAATAAATCACAGATCAATCAAAACAAAGTGAGCGGTCCTGCTATGAGATTTACCTGGTATAGCACCCAGGGTCGAACACAAGGAGCACGGATTGGCTAAAAAAAACCTACAAAGTAGTCAAAAAATCAGAGAAAAAGGGAAAACATTTTTAGTGGTTTTTAATTGTTTTTAAATTTTTTTTGGATTTTTCTTTTAATATGTAAAGAAAATAAGGAAAACAACCACAAGCAAGCCTTGACAATTTATTTAATGTATTAAAAGGCAAGCAAAAATTCAGGGAAAAATATTTTTATGTGTTTTATATTTTTCTGTGTTTTTGGTGAATTTTTGAGATTTTTCTGATATGTATTTTATTTTCTAAAAATCAAACAATGGTGAAAATACAAGGTACTGTCCAGCCAGGCCCAAAATCCCTAGATAAAGTATCTAAGGACCTCAAAAGGGCCTGGAGGTAATTTTCCTATAAAAGAGAGAAAACAAGGAAAATTTGAGTACCAAAATTATTGTTTTTGGGTTTTTAATGTATTTATTAGAATTTTTATGAGTTTTTGAGGGTTTTTAAGTTTTTATGGGTTTTTAGTGATGAAAAGTAGCCAAAATTGGCTAGAAAATCAAAGAACACACAAGAAACAGAACCTAATTTTTATAGAATTTTTAGGGGGGTTTTTATATTTTTTTTTTTGATTTTTAAAGCTGAACAGTGCCAAAAATAGATGTTTTTGAATTTTTAAAAATAGAAAACAAAATCAGAAATGTCCTCAAAAATCTACAAAAATCCTACACCATGGCAGGAGCCATGTGTCAAATTTTCGTTGGATTTGGAGGTGATTTGATATTTTATTCAAAAATGACAAGAGGGCACTGTGCACAGGGACCAAAGTGCAAATACCCAAAGCTCTGGGGGTCCTGGTGCAAAATACCCAGCAAATCACGCGCGAGGCGCGTGCCTGGGGCACTCAGGGACCTTTTGGTAAGAAAAACAAGTACCGAGGACCTTCTGGTAACTCGTACCAAAAAGTCCAGGGGCTGTCTTGCAAATAACCCACTAATAGGCGCACATGCGGAATTAAAACACTCACAGGGTCATATATGCAAATACTAAAATGTTTTCATTCATTAACGAACAACCAGAACTATAGGACTAAAGTTGCAATTACACCAAACATACACGTGACGAAGCACGTGGCTCACACAAACAGGGGCATAAGTGCAAATAAACTAAAGTACGAGGTCCAGTGTGCAAATAACCCTAAACTAAACAACTTGCTAAAATATTTAGAGGACTAACTCAATAAAAACAAAGGCTGGGCCTAAGGGTAATTTACCCCTTATTAAGCGGGCCGTCGGATGCGCTCCACGTGGATGATCTGACGGGTACGCTGGTGGGCGCTCCAGATCTCCTCTCCAAGGATCGGACGGTGGCTGCTCCTCCTGGAATGGACGGACGAGATGACAACTGGAGGTCGAGGCTGATCGTACGGCTGGCGAGGATGGTGGAAGAACACTCAGCCGGCGAGCTTCGCCGGCCTCGTGCGAGCGCTGTGGTCCTCGTCTGCTGCTTCCGGATATCGGAGAAGATGCGCGATGGAGCTCCGCAGCTAATGGTCGACTCCGATGGCCCGGCCGAGCCCTGGAGGGGCTCGGCAAGGTCGGCGGAGGAAAGCTCCTGGCCGAATGTCGGGAGGCCTCAGATAGCCCTCCTCTGGTCCTGCAAAATAGGTCAGAAGCTTCGCGGGTCGAGGGCAAAGTGCCTCGACCCGGTTAGGCGGTGTGGATGTGGTCTATGCGTCGGGATGAGCAAGCTCCGGCGAAGCGACGGACGGTAGAGCTCGAACCCCAGCTCCTGTGCGAGCTGGGTTGGATGGGTGTATGGAGAAGGTGCGCGGGGGAACGACGGAGGTGATGACGGGTTCCGATGATCGAAAGAATGCTCGAGATGGTCGGAATCGATGGAACACGACGGCGGTACGATTTGGGGCTAACTAGAAATTTGACTAAATAGAGACACTAAGGGGTTACCTGGGCGGATGGTGAGACTATGTTGGAGCTGAGGTAGCTCCTGGTCGTGGCCTCAAGGGTTGTCTCGGCCCGAGGCTCGAGCTCCTGCTCTGGGCGGAGCACGGCGGCGCGCAGTCGCCGGATCAATGGAAACCGGCCCCTCTCCTCGCTGCGACAGCACCTGGAGCGAGCTGTCACTCACGCTCGGGCGCTAGAGCTCACTGGGGTGGAGTGGATTAGCCAAAGATGCAGAATCAGGTGGCAGAGCTCGGCTTTATATGTGAGTGCAGACCCGACTAGGGCTGGTCGGGTAAGATCACGGTGGCGCACGGACCCCGAGGTCGATGCCCGGCGAGGGTGTCGGATGTGAGAGGTGTCAAACGGAGCCGGGGTTTAGGTGTTAGGCAATCGGGTCGAGCGGGTATAAATCCGAGAATAAAGTCTGGTGCTCGAATCCGCGAAGAATGGTCCTGGGGGGGGGGGGGTCAGTTGACCGGGCGGTCAACATCCCCAGGACCCAATGGAATCAGGCCACGTGGCAGGATCTTAAGGTGACAAATACACCTAGCTAGGGGCCGAATCAGCAAAAACCCAAAACATGAAATATTTTTATTTTATTTTTTCTATTTTTTGGTGATTTTTAATTAATTTTTGGAAATAAAAATAAGCTATATACATAATATGTACCATATAGGTATATGTACATAATTAGGGTTTTTAATTTTTGATTTTTAAATTATTATTTTTGTGCAATTTTATCCTTATTTTATATTTTATTTATTTACATTATAAAATAAGAAATAAAAGGGTGTTTTTATTTGATTTTTATTATTTATATACATAGGTGAAATAAATAGTTATGTACAACTATATACATGGTATATGTACAGTGTATTTTTGTATTTTTAATTTTTCTCTTTTTATTTTGTTTTGATTTTAATTGTTTTTATTTTATTTATTTACAACATAGGTTATTTACAAAAAATTACTTTTGTATATTTACAAAGCTACATACATATATATGTATATAGGTGTGGCTTATGTACATAATGAAAAAGGGGGATTTTTGATCTTTTTGATTTTTATCTTTTTAGTTTGTTTTTATATTTAATAAATATATACAAGTATTTACAAGCATATTTTTGGGTGAGGAAAATATAATTTTATTTATTTACATAAATATTTAAACCAGAGCCCCTATCTCCCTCTACTTTTGGCTTTTATGCGGTCAGGCCCATGTTGAGCCCTCCCTTGGGTTAGGTTGCTCAATATTTATTCTAAATATTTCCCTCTTTTTCTTTTTAATCTTTATTCTTTTATTTTTGCACAAAAACATGCTAATTATAGGTTTTTACACAATGCATGCTTTTGGTAATTATTGATATTTACATATATCTACATGTATTTGCAAAGGTTTTTGTAGCTAAAATATAAGAATAAAGAATGATGAATGGGTATTCATCACCCCCCTATACTTAACTTTGCTAGTCCCTTAGCAAACACTTATTTGAAAAAGAAGTGAAAAAGAAAGAAAAAGAAAAAGAGGATGTACATGGATCAAGGTTGATTATTAAACTTGCCTTCATTAAATTGGGATATGGAGCTTGATCAGATCTTTGGATTATTAATGTGTCGGAACCTTATTTGGACTTAAGCTTAAAACCCAACAGCCTCTAAGTTCCACCAATCTATGGACAAGACTCCTCGATAAACCAGATCAGAACAAGTCTACATACACAAACTCTAATGACCATGAATCTTTCCATGCGGTGTAAGTGATATGTGGCTCCCCACCTCAGAAGTAACAAAGAAACAGCCTCCCTCAACCTGGTAACTCTAATGCCTCGGTCTAGCAACTCTTTCCTCGAGAAGCGGGGTATTCCCTTCTAAGTTCAAGTGCAACTGGCTCAAGAAGAGGGGGTAGAAGTATAGACTTTTGGAAGCTTAGCCAGTGTAGCTAAGTCTCCCGCTGCAAGCTTCATGAGATGTAACATGGATACCATAAGCTTTGCTTTATTTGACTATATACACTCCGGTGGGGTTATTAAATTTTCAATCCGACCCACCACTTTTTTGGAGTTCTTTTTGCATTTTTGCATTTTTTTCAAGGACTTCTATACATCATATCTACATGGTGCAACATATTTACAAGAAATTTCCTCTTGAGCCAGTAGACTATCCCTCTTTTGAAGCTTTATTGCAACCCACAGCTTCTGTCTTTAGCCTTCATCACCACTAGACCAAGTTGAGATGCACTTCCTTCACTAGAAGAAGAAGAGAGGTTCCGCCTAGAAGTACTACCCTCATATGCTACCCCAAGCCAAAGGAAACTGCCTCCTTACCACCTCATCCGTGGAGAGCCATGTGTAAAGTGCAGGTGCAAGTCAAGCCATTGTCTCTAAGAGTCATGCGTGTGTTGTTAAGTGCTCTACTTAGGCTCATCAAGATGACATATGCTCATAGCCTAGTGGACTCAAAGAATTAAGTCCTTATGGACCTGAAAAGCCTTAACCCTAAGTCCTATAAGGTTCCTCTTAAAGTTAAGTGGATTAAGATCTTTTTCAAGCTCCATTTCTCAATTTAATTCCAGGCTTAGTTTAAATGTCAACTCTCATCCAGGAAAAACTATATACATATATGTACACAAGATGCTATTTACAAATATTTTACAATCATGCAAAATTTTTGAAAAATGTTTTGAAATCATGGATGAATGATGCATGAGGTGCAAGTTTTGCAAAAAGATATTTACAAACATTTACACAAGATTTTTGCAAACTTTTTATTTTTCAAAACATTTTGGAAAAATTTTGTATTATATACATAATTTTTATACAAAAATATTTACACAAGCTTTACACAAAAGATTTTTGAAATCATTTTTACAAAAATACTTTGTACACTAGCTATGTATGTGCATGATAAAAGAATTTTATGTACCTGAAAATTTTTTAAATTTTTGTGATTTTTAGCCATTTTATTTATTAACACACTCACACAAAGTACGAGTTATGGCTAAAGTATATATGAAATATATACACACCCCCCTATACTTAGCTCGAACGATGTCCTCAGAGTGATCAAGAGCGATGAAGAAGACATAGCTCGTGCTTAGTAAAAGGGAAGTGAAAAGGAATGGCTAAGTACAGAAACGAATAAGTGAATAGAATGAGAGGGACTCGGTGGTTTCCCCCTATACTTAGGATTAACTAATCCTAAGTATAGCAAGCTGTACATGAAGGGAAATCCGAGTGAAGAAGATACAGAATCTGCCCCCCCTATACTTAGGGTAAAATATCCCTAAGTATAGGCAGCAAAACAGGAGCAGAAAGAATAGAGAGAATACCCGAAGGTCCTACATCCCCCCTATACTTAGGGTAAAGTACACCCTAAGTATAGCATAATCATAAGATGAGAAAAAGGGATGTGGGACTAAAGAATAGAATGATATGGACAACTGGATCTATACAGGTGGAGGAACAATGTAAATCAGGCGTGAGATGCAAAAGATGTGAGTCAAGAGACCACATCTCACGCAAAATGAATAGGGGCAACAATAACGTCCCGCGGCTCATGATTTAGAAATGGCTTGAGCCGCTGGCCGTTCACTCGAAAGGTACTCTCAGAAGACAACTCAGATATATCAATGCTACCATTGTCGTGTACCTTTCTGACCAAGTAGGGTCCCTTCCATTTGCTCTGTAGCTTCCCTGGAAATAATCGTAGCCTCGCATCAAACAACCATACTCTCTGTCCAATCTCAAAATGCTTGTGGCTGATATGAGAATCATGCCACTCCTTGACTTTCTCCTTATAATGTAGGCTGCTTGAGAAAGTTGCATCTCTAAGCTCCTCCAGGGCAGCTAACTCTGCCCTCCTCTGGTCTCCCATACCATCTGGATCCATAAGAATATATGTGACTGCCCAAAGTGACTTGTGCCTCAGCTCAACAGGTAAATGGCACGGCTTGCCATAAACGAGGCGAAAGGGAGATGTGCCCAATGGAGTCTTGAAAGACGTCCTATATGCCCACAAGACCGAGTCCAAAAGCTGTGACCAATTCTTTCGGTCAGGGCGGACGACTTTCTGCAAAATATTCTTGATCCCTCTATTCGACACCTCAGCTAGACCATTCGTCTGTGGATGGTAAGGTGTGGCAACACGATGGTCTATGCCGAACTCGCTAGCAAGGGCCTTCACCTGGTCGTTGATGAAATGAGACCCCCATTAGAAATAAGAACTCGTGGAACCCCGAACCGCGTGATGATATGTTTCCTCAAAAATCTGCAAACTGTCCTCGCATCAGCGGCTCGGGCAGGGATAACCTCCACCCAACGACTAACATAATCAACGGCCAACAGAATGTACTCAAATCCCTGACTCTTAGGGAATGGACCCATGAAATCGATGCCCCATGCGTCAAAAACCTCACAGAAGTGAATGGGCTGCATCGGCATCATATCACGCTGTCCACAAGTGCCCATCCTCTGACAGTTAGTACACCTCTTCACGAACTCATCAGAGTCCTTGAAGAGGGTAGGCCACCACAAGCCGGATTGGAGCACTTTCCGTGCCGTTCTCCTCCCAGAATGATGTCCTCCTGCCTCAAGCTTGTGGCAGTAAGTGAGGATGCTATGGTGTTCCTCCTGAGGAATACACTGACGCCAGACGTTATCCCCTCCTTCGTGGTAAAGGATGGGATCCTCCCAGTGGTAGGACTTGGCCTTCGCAAGGAAGGTCTCAAGCCTCTGCCGGGGCCAATCTTGTGGGACTTTCCCAGCAACGAGAAAGTTCACAATATCGGCATACCACGGGAGTGAGGCGATAGCAAGGATCGCCTCATCTGGGAAGGTATCTCGAATAGGATCAATCTGCTCAGAATCCTCAGGCTGCTCTAGTCGGGAAAGATGATCCGCCACCACATTCTTGACTCCAGGCTTATCCTTGATCTCAATGTCGAACTCCTGGAGTAGAAGGATCCATCTAGTCAGTCTGGCCTTGGCATCCTTCTTTGCCATGAGGTACCTGATGGCGGTGTGATCTGTAAACAAAGTCACTCTAGATCCAATGATATACGATCTGAACTTATCTAGGGCAAACACTACAGCTAGCATCTCCTTCTCTGTGACCGTATAATTCCGCTGGGCGGAATCCAATGTGCGGCTAGCGTAGTGTATGGCAAACGGAACTCCATCCCTCCTCTGTCCCAGCACTGCCCCTACGGCAAAATCGGAGGCATCCGTCATGATCTCGAATGGGAGAGACCAATCAGGCGGCTGGAGAACAGGAGCCTCAATAACATGCTGCTGGAGAGTCGCAAAGGACGAGAGACACTTGTCATCGACAAGGAACTCGGTGTCTTTCGTCAAGAGGTCAGTCAACGGTCGGGCGATCTTGCTGAAATCCTGAATAAATCTCCTATAAAATCCAACGTGCCCCAGGAATGACCATAGCTGCCTCAAATTAGACGGCGGTGTGAGTTTTCTAATGACATCAACCTTGGCCGGATCAACCTCCATGCCCCTGTTGGAGATGATGTGGCCAAGCACCGTCCCTTCAGTCACCATGAAGTGACTCTTCTCCCATGACAGAACCAAATGAAACTCGATACATCGCTTGAGTACCCGATCTAGGCAGTCAAGACAAGAATCGAATCCGTCGCCGTAGACCGAGAAATCGTCCATGAAGACCTCCAAACACTCCCCTACCAAGTCCGAAAAAATCGACAGCATGCACCTCTGAAAAGTCGCAGGGGCATTGCATAGCCCAAATGGCATGCGTCGGAAAGCATATGTGCCGAAGGAACAGGTAAAGGTGGTCTTCTCCTGATCCTCAGGAGCGATGGCCACTTGGTTGTAGCCCGAGTACCCATCCAGGAAGCAATAATGGCTCTTCCCTGCCAGTCTCTCAATGATCTGGTCAATAAAAGGTAGGGGGAAATGGTCCTTCTTGGTGGCTTGGTTGAGTCTCCTGTAGTCAACACAAACCCTCCAAGAGGTGGGTACTCGTGTAGCGATCTCCTCTCCCGACTCACTGATCACAGTCGTGATGCCCGTCTTCTTGGGCACCACATGCAAGGGGCTGACCCACTTGGAGTCGGAAATGGGATAAATAAAATCTGCACTCCACCATTTTGATATTTCCTTCATCACGATCTCTCTCAGGTTGGGGTTCAGTCGCCGCTGGAACTCACGCGACGGCTTCGCCCCCTCCTCAAGATAGATATGGTGGGAGCACACTGCTGGACTAATCCCATGGAGATCCGCTACGCTCCATCCGATCGCCTTGCGGTTCTTTTCAAGAACCCCCATCAAACGGGATTCTTGCTCTCCAGTCAACTCGGCGGAGATGATGACTGGGTACATCTCTGGATCGCCCGCAAGGAATCGATACTTCAGCGAAGTAGGGAGCGGCTTCCGTTCTGGAATGCTGGGTGCTGGCAAATCTGGCTGCGGAAGAAACTGAGTGAAAGCTGCTAAGTCTGCCAAATCTGCCTGGGAAAGTGAAAGCGTACTCTCGCAAACTGGATCGGGAGAAGGCTGCTCAACTGCACTGTCTCTGCTCGGCTCTGCATCTGCCTCCTCCTCATCTATAGGCTCAGATGGACTCAAGTCTGGCATCTGATCATAGCAATCGGCCCAATCAGACTCTGAATCCGAGGGATCTGTATCAACCGCGGTGGCATCAGTACCACCAGAACACAAGGTGGCCTCAGCACCACCATCACTGAATATCGTGTCGTGATCAAGGATCGGCTCTACTGCCTCTATGGTATCCTGAACCAGGGCTGTGCTCTCCAAACTCTCCTCTGCTATCATCTCGGCATCAGATGTATCTGAATATGAGAGGATGGTCTGTGCTACAGGATCTGCCCAAGCTGCCTCATCGTTTGTGATCACAAAATCACAGTCCTGGTGGATGTCTGGCTCTGTGTCTGTCAGCTGCCCTGAATCGGTACTCGCATCTGAGCGGGCTCTATCTCTAGCTCTGTAGTCCTCGACCGTCTCTATTTGTATACTCTCGCCCTCGACGCGAAAGTACACCTTCCCGCTATCATGATCAGTCACCGCCATGGCTGTGGCCAAGAACGGACGACCAAGGATGATGGGGGTATCGGCCACTGACTCAGGGATCTCCATGTCCAACACTACGAAGTCCACGGGGAATTTCAGACCCTGAATCGTGACGATAACGTCTCGTAATAACCCCTTCGGCCTCTTGACAGATCGATCAGCGAACTGAAGGACTGTCCTGCTCTGTCGAAGAGTGCCCAACTCGAAGCGGTCGAGAAGGGCTGCCGGAAGAAGGTTGATCGACGATCCGCTATCTAGAAGAGTACGGTCGAACCTCTGCTCACTAATCTGGCATCTGACATACGGGGCCCCTGAATCTGGCCTCTTGGCTGGCAGTCGGTTCTGGATCGCAAAACACGTGGCTTTCGTCAGCACATGGATCTCTGAAGTGTGGTTCCTCCTCCTCCTCCTGACTGTAGTCCTATCTCTCAAAGATCGCTGGAGCAGGGGGATGTGCTGCAAAGCCTCCTGGAGGGTCAGCTGGATGTGGAATCGATCGATCATGCTCTGGCTGAACTCCTCAAGCTCTCTCTTTTTTGGATCATTTTCTTTTTTCTTCCACTTCCCCATCTGAAGGGCTCTAGGGAAGAGGATCACAGGGTCCTTCTCAGATGAAGGACTAGGAAAAGGTCTAGACGGTTCAAGGACCGGATCCACACATACATCATGCACCACAGTGGGAACAGAAGAAAGTAAACCTTTTCCTTTATTCATAACAGAGTTCTGAGATACAGGAATGCGAGGAAAGACAACATCTCTGTCTGTACAAACACCGGTGGCCTCAGTACCACCACAGGCTGGCTCTGCTGCTGCTGCTGGTAGTAGACGACTCGCGGCATCAGTACCTGATGAATACCCATTCATCACTCTTTATTCTATTATTTTAGCTACAAAAACCTTTGCAAATACATGTAGATATGTGTAAATACAAATAATTACCAGAAGCATGCATTGTGTAAAAACCTATAATTAGCATGTTTTTGTGCACAAAATAAAAGAATAAAGAGCAAAAAGAAAAAGAGGGAAATATTTAGAATAAATATTGAGCAACCTAACCCAAGGGAGGGCTCAGCATGGGCCTGACCGCATAAAAGCCAAAGTAGAGGGAGATAGGGGCTCACATGTGTGTATACTTCTGTAAATAAATAAAATATTTTCCTCACCCAAAAATATGTTTGTCTATATTGTGTGTATATTTAGAAACTATTAAAAACAAAATAAAAAGATAAAAATCAAAAATTCAAAAATACCCTTCTTTCACCATGTGCATAGACCATCACCCTTGTATTTATTTAACCCTATAAATAAATAAAATTATTTTCAAAACTTTTTGTAAATATTCTATGTTACATTTTGTAAATAAAATAAATAACAAGAAACAAAACAAAAATCAAATAAAAATTACAAAATTGAAAATACAAAAATACATTGTATAAATACCATGTATATAAATGTATTCAACCATTTATTTCACCCTTGTATATAAGTGATAAAAATAAAATAAAAATATTCTTTTATTCCATATTTCATGTTGTAAATAAATAAAATACAAAATGAGCATAAAAACACATAAAAATAACAAATAAAAAAATCAAAAATAAAAAAAACCATATAGTGTACATATACCTATATATATAGCTACCCTACTTTTATTTCCAAAAATTAAATAAAAATCACCAAAAAATAGAAAAAAATAAAAGAAAAATATTTCATGTTTTGAGTTTTCCTTAATTCGGCCTATTTCTACCCTAAAATAAATAAATAAAAATCACACACACGTGGCCGTCTCTGATTGGTCCACGGGGGACTGTTGACCCCGGTCAACTCCCCCGCGACCTCCTTCCTTTTCTGGACCACGCGTGCCGCGCCTCCTTCGCCGATTTTCCCACGCGACTCCAGGCTGTCCCCCACGCATATCTCGAGCCCGGATTCTTCGCCATACATCCCTCTCCCTCGCCGGATCTTCTGCCATCAAATCCACGCCTTCTATAGCTGTCGCCACTCAACCCTAATCGCCCCGGTCACTCTATATATTCCCGACCTCCGCCGCCTCCGCGCCGCATCTTTGGATAGCCATCCTTCTTCCCGTGACCTCCAGAGCAAAGCCCGAGGTGACAGCTCGAGTTAGACCCTGTTGCAGTGAGGTGAGGGTGTCCCTACCATTGATCCGGCGTTTCTCGCCGCCTTGCTCCGCCACCGGCGTTGAGCATCGAGCTTCAGGCCTTGACGCCCTTTGAAGCTAAGACCCGGAGATAGCCACGCTCCAGCACAGTCTCCAGCATCCATCAGGTAGCCTTAATTCCTTCTAATTTCTTCCAATTCCCGATTACGCCCAAATCATAGCTCCGACGTACATCTCCGATTCCGATCACTTCGCGTATCATCTCGACCATCCGACCCTACCATCACCTTCGCCATCTCCCCGCGCACCTTCTTCACCCATTCGCACAACCCAGATCGCACAGGATCTGGGAGTCGAGCTCCACCGCCGTCGCCTCGCCGGAGCTCTTCCGCCCCACCGCACCGATCACCTTCACGCCACCTAACCGGGTCGAGGCACTTTGCCCTCGACCCGCGAAGCTTCTTGACCACTTTGCAGGTCCAAAGGGGGTGTCTGAGCCTCCTTCACAGTTCAGCCAGGAGCTTCGAGCCACTAGGCCTCGCCGGAGCCCCTCCAGGGTTCGGTTGGGCCCTTGGCCACCCGCAGCAGCTGCGCAACTTCACGCCGGACCTTCTCCGACCTTCAGGCGCAGCTGAGGAGGACCGGAGTTCACGCAGGACGTCGGCGAAGTTCGCCGGCGTCGAGTTCTTCCTCCACCCTCCAGAGCCGTCCGATGAAGACCTCACTCCAGTTCTCATCCTAGCCGTCGATCTGTAGAGGAGCAGCAGCCGTTGATCCATCTGAGGATCTCATCTGGACCGTCGCAACCGAGGAGAGAGGCGCAGGAGCCCAGCACCGTCAGATCAGCCACGTGGATCTCTCTCTGCCGTCGATCGAGCCCAAGAGCCGAAGGAGTAAAGGCGCGTTTGTTCTCCACCGTCAGATCTGCCACGCGTCAGAATCGGGCCGTCGCTATTAATAAAGGGGTAAATATCGTAGGACCCCCTCTTAGTTTTTCATTTCCTGTTTAGTCCTGTAATTATTTCTAAAACTTTATTAGCGTTGGGTTATTTGCACTAAGGACCCCGTACTTATTTTTATTTGCACTTATACCCCCGCCAGTTGTGAACCACGTGCTTCGTCACGTGTTTTGTTGGGTTATTTGCAATGTATGCCCTGTAGTTCTGGATGTTATTCATTGAATAAAATGTTTTGTTTATTTGCATATATACCCCTGTGAGCATTTTATTTGCACATGTGCGAATTATTTTGGGTTATTTGCATATAAGCCCCTGGACTTTTGATACGAGTTATCAATAGGTCCCTGAAACTTATTTTTATTACATTTAGGTCCCTGTGTGCCCCAGGCACGTGCTTGGCACGTGTGTTGCTGGGTATTTTGCACCAGGACCCCAGAACTTTTGGGTATTTGCACATAGGTCCCTGTGCACAGTGCCCCCTTGTTATTTTTGAATAAAATATCAAACGACCTCCAAATCCAATGAAATTTTGACACATGGCTCCTGCCATGGTGTAGGAATTTCTATGATTTTTGGGGACATTTTTGATTCCATTTATTATTTTTTAAAATTCAAAAACCCCTATTTTTGCTACTGTTTGACTTTAAAAATACCAAAAAAATATAAAATCACCTTTAAAAATTCTAAAAAAATTAGGATTTGTTGTTTGCTGGTTGTTTGATTTTCCAGCCATTTTTGGTGACTTTTCATCACTTAAAAACCCTAAAAATTGAAAAACCCCTAAAAACTCATAAAAATTATAGTAAATAAATTAAAAATCCAAAAACAATAATTAGGGTGCCTAAATTTTCCTTATTCTTTCTAGATTATAGGAAAATTACTTTTAGGGCTTTTTGAGATCCAAAATTATTTTATTTTTGGGTCTTAAGCCTCGCTGGACAGTACCCTCTGTTTTTCGCATTGTTTGATTTTTAATAAATAATTTACCCATTAGAAAAATTCCAAAAATTCACCAAAAACAGTAAAAAACATTTAAAACACAAAAACCATTTTTCCTTAATTTTTGCATTATTTTTGGAGTGTTTAATAAATTGTTGAAGTGCCCTTGTATTTACTTTTCTTTCATTTTCTCATCTTTTAAAAAATCTAAAAATTAAAAAAAAAAAACAAATAAAAACCACAAAAATATGTTCTCTGTGTTTTAGTGCAATCTGACTACATCGTAGGCCGTAAGGCCAATCTGTGCTCCTTGTGTTCGACCCTGGGAGCTATACCAGGTTAATCTTATAGCTAGATCGCTCTTTCTTGTGCTTGCTTGTTTTTATCTGATTTGAGTGATTGATTTTTCTTGATACACCTAGTCTACTCGATCGAGGTCGCAACGACCATTTTCTGACCTTTACCCCGATTGCTTAGGCTGGACATCAGAATGGCGCCGTTGCCGGGGAGCACGGCTTTGTAGTCATTGTTTCATATTGTCTCTCTTAATTATAACTGTTTTCTTACACTCTCTCTTTCTAATTTTTGTGCGAGGTACTGCGTGGAGAACTTGGAGTACACTTTTTGAGGACCCGCACGGGAAGAAGAGCAGGAAGAGAGAGAGAGGAGCAAAAATTTTCTACTTAGAGAGAGAGAGAACAATATTTTTGTAATAATTTAGGACTCAGACCTTGGACATTTGTGGACATTTGTAACTTAGCGGGTCTGTTTCGCCGAGCACCGGTGTGCTCGGGGGACCCATTCGGATTTTCGCGGCTTTTATCGTGGTTTTGATAGCTAGCTGCCTTTTCCGGTGTTTACGCGGTCTTTCTCGAGCCCCTAGATTTAGGAATTTCTGTTGATTGTGACGTAAATATCTAAGGCCCAACACTTAATAGAATATCTGTTCCTATAGAACGTAATTGGACCTTGATAAAATTCACTGAAAAAGTTAGTTTAATTGGATTTGAGACCACGTGCCGTGAGGAGTCACATACAGCGCTGGCAGGACCCGTTGTGGCGGGCACCGAGTGACTCCCAAGATCGGACTCCGGACTCAATTCGGTTAGCTAACTATTGTTCTTCACGATCAATAGAAGTTGCTCATCTAGGACTCGGTTTTTCCTCGTTGCATCATTTAGGTAGTTTAATTCTGTATTTAAATTCTGCGCGGATCACTTGCATGTAGAGTGCTGGAGACAAGGTACGCATTTCTTTCTCTACATGCATCATTGATCTTCTCGCGCATCGGCTTTTTCGTCTTCTCCCCCTGTGTTTGACTTAATCATCAGGAGAATCGGAAAAACCGTTAGGCCGCTTGTATTTATTTTGAAAAAAATTAAAAAGAAAAACAATAAGAATTGGGACTGGATAACTCTATTGACCCTAAAAGACACTCACATTAAAAATTTGTCTTGGGGAGAGCAACCCCCTCATTGTTTGGTTTGATTGTGCGAGAGAGTGACCCGAACACTAGGTAAAGCCCTCCGGTGCTCATCTCGACTGATTACCGACTCTTCTGTGCGGGACAGTCGGTTGAGAGAGTATCGGGTATCCCAGCAGGTCACGTAATCGCTCTGATATCTTGTGTGTTCACCAAATAAAATTGACAAGATAAATTGACCGAGCTTTCACGGTCTTCAGATTGTGTTGAGTTGGTGAACAAGGGGTTTGCTGTGCGATCATATTTTCTCCAGATCCCATCCGCCTTACTCGCCAGATCAAGATGATGGGTAGACGATCTCTTAGGCAGCCTCTGGCTGCACCGCTTTCAGGCGCGGCTACTCCATCATCTAGGTTGGCCCGTGAGAGTCGAGACCAGCTCTCCGGGCCCGAGTGTGATTCCACCCTGTTCCCCCTCGACCCCCTTTCTTTTCCTACTGAGAGACATGAGCCCGAGGAAAGACGAATTGATTTAACAGAACCTGAGTTGGGCTCATCTGATTTTGCAGACGTCACTATGGCCGGAGCCGGCAGTTCAGACGATCGCCAGCCCGAACATTTTGTCTTAGACCAGGGGGCGATCAACTCCACCCTGATCGCATCATTAGAGACGGTTCAGCAGCAGTTACGCGATCAGGGGGCATTCATGATAGAGATGAGAAGGGAGATGGAGCGACTCCGAAGAGAGCGAGACGAGCCGAGCGAACCTGAGGACATTCCTGACGCTGATGCAGAGGCAGCAGCCGCAGCCGCAGCAGCCGCAGCGGCAGCCGCCGCCGGAGGAGGACCACCGAGAACGATGCGGGAGCTACACAACCCCGGATCTACACTGATGCATCATTGGGTGGTGGTACCTGCTATCGTGGGGGATTTCAAGTTCCCTCCGAACACCCTGCAGATGCTTCCTCACTTTCATGGACTTGCCACTGAGGAACCCCATCTCCATCTCCAGGAGTTCTTGATGATCTGCAGCACTGTCCACGACCGTCATGTGGACCAAGATACGATTCGAATGATGGCCTTCCCTTTTTCACTGGCAGATAGAGCAGCCGCCTGGCTGAAACATCTAGGGAAGTTTGTTTACACCTGGGATCAGCTCCGCACCGAGTACTTGAACAAGTACTATCCACTCGGGCGGACGAATGCAGCGAGGGCCCTGATCAACAACTTCTCCATGCTCCCTAATGAGCAATTTCACGAAGCATGGGAGAGGTTCAGAGAGCTTCTGGATAGATGCCCACACCACGACATCTCGAAGCCGAACCTAGTTCAGAGCTTCTTCAGTGGGATGACACCAGAGCTTCAGGGTCTGGTGAATGCTTCTTGCGGCGGGTCCTACTTTGCCAAGGACCACAACCAAGTCTGGGCCATCTACGAAGAGATGGCAGAAAATTACATGGTGATGTCCCAGACTCGGTTGTACACACAGAGATCTCAGCAGCCGCCAGGACCTGTGCAGTATCAGCGGATAGCACGGGTTGATGCAGGTCCATCCAGTTCGTCCACAGTTGCAGCCGCACAGGCAGAGTCGGCTACTGCGGACATGGGGATTATCAGCGAGAAGTTGGACCGCATGGAAATCATAGAGAAGAAGCAGTGCCAGGGCATAACTCAGATGGAGCAAATGGCACAAACTCTGAGCGACATGAAGACCCAGCTCTTGTGTCTCCAGGAGGCACAGACGGCTCCTCAGCCCCGTCTTCTGTCGCGAGGCGATTCCGGCGGCAGCCGCAGCTCATCCCAGCGCTCCAGCTCCTTGCAGCAGCCTAGACAAGTTCACCTTGTACAGGCGGAGCCATACCAGCAGCAGCAGCCCTCTTACCAGTCACCACCATCTCCAGACTTACAGATGGTGGTATATCAGCCGGATCAGCCTCTGGCAGCACTGTCACCAGACCCCTTTGATGCTGAGCCGTTGATGGATGTCAACGGGATTTGGTATGACCGTCCTCAACCTGGAATCCGACGAGACCATCCCGGATTCAGGTGGGGGAATGGGGGTAACCAGTCCCAACAGCAGCCAGCCGCTCAGGGAGGGCAGTACTCCCAGCAGAGAGATCACCAGCAGCCCCCTGCATATCAGCCACATCAGCCATCATCATTCGTATCTCGTCCCTACCAGCAGCAGGGACAGAATTGGAGACGTGAGCAGCAGGCTCACCAGCAGCAGCATCATTCCTCTTACCCCTCTCAACCACAGCAGCACCAGGTCCAGCAGCCTCATTACCAGAGAGGCAACCCGTCGGGTTCCCATGAGAGCCCCGCCATGGATGATTTAGCCCGCCTCTTCACAGAGCAGCAGGCTACATTTAGACGGGAGATGGACGAGTTCCGCCAGGAGATGCGGGACCTGATGAGAGGGAAGGCCGCCATCCCTGCACAGATCGAGCCGAATCCGAATAGCTTGAAGAGGAAATCTGAGCAGGTAGTTCACACTGAATTTGCCACTCCTAGTGACCCATTTGATGATACATCTTCGGATTTATTTGATGCTGATTTTGTCACACTTAGGAGCGGTAGAAGACCAGCAGGCGGCGCCTCATCTGAGCGACCACATGAGGATCCATCCAGAGCGCCAGATGAGGAGGAGGAGAGCGGTACTGAAGCCGCACATCATGATGACGGTGGTACTGAGGCCACCCGAGATGCTGATTCCACCGGCGGTACTGAGGCCGCCGTTTCACCACATAGAGGAGGTGGTACTGACGCCACCAGCAGAGCCGAGCCAGCTCGCGGTACTGAGGCCGCAAGACGTCTAGTTGTAGAGCCAGCTAGAGGTGGTACTGATGCCACCAACATTTTTTCTGATAGAAATGTTGTCTTTCCTCGCATGAATGTATCTCAGAACTCTGATTTGAATAAAGGAAAAGGTTTAGTTTCTTCTGGTCCCACTGTGGTGAATGATGTTTGTGAGGATCTAGTCATCGAATCATCTAGGCCTATTCCTAGTCCTTCATCTGAGAAGGACCATGTGATCCCCTTTCCTAGAGCCCTTGAGTTGGGGAAAGGGAAGAAAAAAGAAAAAGATCCAAAAAAGAGAGAGCAGGAGGAGTTCAGCCAGAGCATGATAGACCGATTTCACATCCAGCTGACCCTCAATGAGGCTTTGCAACACATCCCTCTTCTTCAGCGATCCTTGAGAGATAAGACCACAGTCAGAAGGACGAAGAGGAACAAGACCGCAGAAATTCATGTGTTGACCAAAGCCACGTGTTACGCGATCCAGAACCATCTGCCGACTAAGAGGCCAGATTTAGGGGCCCCGTATGTCAGATGTCAGATTAGTGAGCAGAAGTTCAACCGTACTCTATTAGATAGCGGATCGTCGATCAACCTTCTTCCGGCAGCCCTTCTCGACCACTTAGAGTTGGGCACTCTTAGACAGAGCAGGACATACCTTCAGTTTGCTGATCGGTCTGTCAAGAGGCCAAAGGGGTTGTTACGAGACGTTGTCGTCACGATTCAGGGTTTGCAATTCCCCGTGGACTTCGTAGTGCTGGACATGGAGACCCCTGACTTGTTGACCGATTCCCCCATTATCCTCGGTCGCCCGTTCTTGGCCACAGCCAAAGCGGTGACTGACCATGACAGTGGGAAGGTATTCTTTCGCGTCCAGGGCGAGAGTATACAAATAGAGACGGTTAA